>BRZM01001480.1:0-11824 GCA_033238685.1 Lates japonicus
CTAAACTGGGGCAAATGTATGACCACAGCCCCTACACAGGCTACGATCAATCTGGTGCCCCTGGAGGACGAATGATGGCCCAGAATGGTCCCAGCCAGGGGCCACCAAATGTGAATGCAGCCATGAATGGCATGGCTTCCCACTACCATAATAACCCAGCTAACTCTAGCAACCCACACCATGGGTACCCAGGTGAGGCTGGGGGGGGAGGAGGAGGTGGGGGTGGAGTTTGGGGCCAGCAGCAGCAGAGCAGATCAGCTTATCAGCAGCCTCCAACACAACCGGGGGGCGGCCCCAATCAGATGGGGGCCTACCAGATGTCTCAAGGCAACTATGGTGGGATGCAAGGCCCACCCACACCCAATGCAGCTCGCATGAACCAACACTACCCTCCACAGAGCATGGCGCCCCCCCCCTGCTCAGGACCCATCTCACTACCTGGGACATGTTGGAATGGGGGGGAACCAGATTAGACACCCCCAGCCCCAGCCACAACCCCAGGGCTATTCCAACATGGGTCACACACCCCGATACCCACACTCCCCCTCCCGACAGTCCCCACACACCCACCAGCATCAGCAGGGCATGGCAGGGTTTGGGGGAGGCCAGTACCCTGGCTATCAGGCCCAGTATGGAGCCATTGGACCTGGGATGGGCCAGAGTGCTAATACTAACGTCAGTACTAACACCGGCCAGGCCATGGCACCAGGGCAGCTTGGCCAGAGGTTTAACCAGGGATCAGGCCCAGCAACTGGGCAGCAGGGGCAGCGATATCCCCCTGCACCACCACACCAACCCCAGCCCCTTCAAACCCATTCTGCCCCTATGCAGCAGCAGGCAGGACAGCATGGCCAGCCTATGCACCCCCTAAACCACACCCAGCATCCCCAGAATGTGCCCCAGTCTCAAAATCAGCCCCAGTCTCACCTTGCCCCCCCCAGCTCAGGGATCTTACCCCTCCCCCTCATCCATGTCCCCCATGAGGGTTTTGGGGACCCCGACCCCTCCTCCCCAGCAGGGCAGACCCCCTAGCGCAGGACTAGCCGGGCCCCCAGAGGTTACAGGGTACACAGCCCTGCAGTCTCCACCCAATGCTATACCCCATCCACAGAGAACTCCCCAAACCCCTCTGTCTGCCCCTCACCCTCAACACCAGCAGCCCCACAACATGCCCCCCAATGCAGGGCAGATGTATCCTGGCATGGGGCCGCAGCGTGGTCCACAAATGGGTCCAAATAGGCCTCAGCTCCAGCAACAACAAGGTAAGCAGCGAACAGCTGATTCTGTCCCATGATACTTTTTGGTCCCCATTCAAGCATTTAATTTACTTCAGAGAAGATGAAACTTCCACCATAAATGTTTCAAAGGAACTGTAATATTTAGAAATTATAACAAAAGACAGTTTTCTTTTCAATTGCTGTTTCCATACACTGAATGTAGTGTAAATACATAGCAGAGCTCTTGGTTCACAACCATCTGTCTAATCCAGATTAACTATCACCAACATGCTTCTTCTAGTGTGATTTTATCTGTACACTAATGGTAGCAGTGGACAGGACAGTGTATTTGGCAGCATTACACATATTTGAAGAAGAAAAAGGTTTAGTTATCTTGTATGTCCCTTCCTCATTAAATACACAGTCCCTGGATATATGCACAATGATGGAGTTTGATGATGCAGTAACCTTAGAACTGATGTAGGGGATCTTCCTCAGATGATTCTCACTGTAGATGTAGTTGCAGCACTCCTCTAATTGCTAGCTCACAACTGGAATCCAGTTTGAGAACAGATCAACCAAAAGAAACAAAAGAAAAGAGGAGTATTGGCTAAATTTCATTGTCTTGGTGATGGATAGGATGTGAAACACACTGGCATTGTACATGAACACAGTCTGATGTTATTTTGTTCCTCTCCCCGTCTCTACTCCCAGGACCTCACGAAGCTCCAGTCAGCCAGGGGGGGGAGACCAGCGTCTGCTCCAGGCCCAGCAGCAGGCCTCCCGAGGCGGGCAGCCCCTGCAGTCTGCTCCCATGGGTTTCCAGGGTCCGGCCGTCAGTCAGCACGGAGCTCCGGCCTCAAACCAGGGCTTAGCGCCACCCACCCAGAACGCTCAGACTCAGCACACACATCTGCCCCCCCAGCATCTGCAGAGCACACCCCCTCAATCCAACCAGGGATCCAACCCATGGGCACCTACGCCTCTTGTCTCCCACCCTCTCTCCTCACCCCCTCTTACTCCACAGAAAGTGCCTCACATGCAGGTGAGTCTCTGTAAAACAAACGCTTTGATGTGGTAGCGACACAGTGTGTGTGAGTGTGACAGAGATCAAGACTGTGTGCATTTGTTTTCATGTGTGGGTGTATTTCATGTGAATGTTTATTTTTCATGTGGGTGGGGGAATGTGTGTGTTTGGAGTGTAAGGGAAGTGTGTGATGTGTGTGTGCATAAATGTGTGTGTACATGACATTTGAAAACACAGCGGTGCATTGGGCGCTGGTTCATTGGGGTTTTGTGTGTGTGTGTGTTCATATCTGTTTTTTTTTTTTGCCTTTTGTGTTTTCTGCTGCCGGCCTTGTGTGTGGTTGTGTTTCCGTGTGTGTGTGTGTGTGTGTGCGGTGGGGGGGATGGATTTTTGCAGCTGTTTGTTTCCTGTGAGCTGCATATCCTGAGACACGTGTGCAATACACATACACACATGCATGCACACACAGAGAGGCGCCACCAGCATAATCTCTCCTCCCTCTTGCTCCCACACCCCACCCCCCACCCCCCACTGTAGAGGAAACCTCCCTTCCTGTCTCTCCTTTCTCCCCGTCTCCTCTCTTTCCGCTCTCTCTTGCCGGTCTGTCTGTCTGTCTGTTTGTCTTATCCATTTCAGGGGTGTCATCTCTTAGTCAATGTTGTGTAGCCGGATGTCCAGAGAGACAGAGACTGTAGAAAAGAAGAAGTCAGTGAGAGGGAAAAAAGCTGGAGGGTGATTAAGAGATTGGGGGAGGGGCAAACACTAAGGGGAATGAAGTGGGAAAACAAGCAAAGATCTCAAGAGAGGGAGCACAGGATCTCTAGCAAAGGAGATGAAGGGGGAGGAGGAGGGGGGGCGCTGGTGGGAAGAGGTTAGCAGTTCTCAGTGGCAACTTCCATGTTTGTGTGTGTGAGCGTGCACCGTCACCGCTGCCTGAGTCACGTGCCCTTGGCTTCCATTAGCTTGTTTTGTTGCTCAAAGCCCCCTTTCTCCACTGACCCATTCACACACAATAGCAGCCCTGTGGCCACACACACTCACACATACACACACACAGATCCAGTCCCCTTTTTCTCTCCCATTCTCATCCTCACCACTCCCCTCTGCTCGCTCAGTACTCCCCCCACCCCACCTCCAAGCCTGCGTTTTTTTGGTTGACATTTCAGCCGTCACACTTAATTTATCCAGCACTTCTGACCTAGATGCCAGGTTGACTGGTGAGCCCTGGTCCTCGCCTGGGCACGTTGCGTGCACCGCCCTGACTCTAGCTGCAGGCCCGGCAGCCCCCGTCACTACACACACATGCAGACAGTGTGGCTTGGGATAGTGTGGTCTGGAATGGGATGGCGAATGTGCCTGGAGAAATAGGATAGCCTATCTAGAGGAATACTCAGAGTGGTGTATGTGTGTGTCTGTGTGTCTGTGTCTGCAGCACAGGAAGGGAGTTCTCTGTGTGCCTCATGATGCACTTGTTAGAAAGAGCCACACACACCCCAAGCTGGCCAGTCAGTCATGATGACTGTATGTCTGGTACTCTAAGCTCCATCTGTTCACTAAGCATGGTTATTACGCACACACACACACACATACACACACACACACACACACGTGCCTTCGACAGCAGCTCAAGGTCACAGCTCTGGCAGAGTGCTGTGCTGTGACCTTTATTCTACATCTCACGCACACACTGTGTTGCGTGCAGCACTCTAGCTGACATATAACATGCCTGTCTCGCCCCTCCCCCGCTCATACACGCTGTCAGTGAGCTGCTGTACCATCCATCTCACCAAGGCTCTGCAGCTTCGAGGACATGCTTCTCTGACTTTTTGTCGTCTCCTCCGTGTTTGTGTGAATTTCAACAAATTGAAAATGTTTGTCACTTGTTGACAGAATGTGTTTCTGTCTATATATCTTCATTTAGGTGTGTGCAGTAATAAGAATGTGTTTCAAATAAATAATAGCAAATGAAGTGATGATCACCTATGGAGCGCCCCAGCAGATCAGTTTGGCTGCATCCTTGTTAGAAAAGATGAGAAGAATATGAGAACAAGGTGGTGACTTCACCGAGCTAGTTCTTAGTATGCTGATTCATCTTGGTCTTAGTGATTGAGTGATTTATTGGAAACCCCACCTCACCTGCCCAAAGACCTCAGACATGGAGCAGCTGCTGCAACAGTATCTGCTGAACAAGGAGGTGTTTCCTTCTGTACATACCCTGAGTGGTTTAGATTTATTATGACTGAGATCTAAACTTTCAAGATGTACATGATCTATACGTTCAATGTTCACACATGAGAAATTATGTAAGAAAATCAGTCTGTGGCTCATTGACCAGCTCACAGACAGTTAAACAAAGGTTTAATTATGCTTTAAGTCTAAACATCAAAGTAAAACTAGATTTTTAGAGTGTGTTTGAGAAGGTGGCAGGGGTTAGGAACAAAATACTGAAGAATGAAAACAATGAATTAATACCAACAGAATGGTGAAGATATAGCAGTGGTTATGAAAGGTTTTTGCTCTTGTGCTAATATGTTGCAGTAGTGCTGTTATGAATCATACAATAGTTACGTGCTGATATGGAAGTCTTTTTTTTTGTTTGTTGTTTTTACTAAATTGGTTCCAAATTAAAAACGATCAGAGATTTGTTCAGACACATGCTCCTCAGTTTGGACCTACTAGCCTGAGGTCTCATTTTCAGTTCAGTGTCAGTCAGCCTACATGTACAGTTTTGAAATATGTCGGACCAAAGCTAGTGCTGAAAAGTGTAGTCAAGTTTTGCAAAGAGTAGGAGTGATACAGCAAAATATAATCACTGTGCAGAAATGATTTCATGTAAGGGAGGAAGTCTCACATTATAAAACATTCAACCTCTGCATGGCAAGATACAGAATAATTAAATCTTCTCCCTTTTTTCCCAAGAGAATCACAAAAAACTACAAATGGACAGCCAGTGCTGCTCATGTAGAGGGGTTCTCTTTCAGCACACGTAGTTTATTACTGATTCTACTAAGGCTAGAATCAGATTCTTACCAATCAGGATTTGTTATGAATCTGAGTTCTTTCACCAGAGTGCATATGCAAGAGGAAGTGGAAAAACAAATGGACACCATAGTTGGAGCCAAAAGCAAACAGGTCTGGTGTGGTTGGATTGGTCTTCCTTATGATGGATGAGTGTGTCTGACCACACCACTATCTACTGAATAGTGAGAGATAGTTAGTAGCTGTCAGTTTTGGTTTGATGGGGGTTGTAGGGATGGGGGGATAACTGGATGGATGGATGGACAGAGCAAGGGGAAAAGCTGAACGATGAGAACAGGATTTTCTTTCACCCTATCCTTGGGGAGTTATACGTGTTTTCACCCTGCAGATTTAACCCTTCATCTCACTCCTCTTCCTGCTCTGCCTCCCTCCCCCCTCAGCTTCTTAACCCTTCTTTACTCTCCTTCATCCTCACACTCTGATCGAGATGAAACTCGACACTCTTCATCTCCTGAGTGTGTGGTATTCACTGTGCAGCCTCTCTGTTGGTGTGAGGTCTTTATGGATCTGCTTCTTATTGAATTCAGTTACTGGTGACAGAATCACAACCTGTTGGAGAAGTGGCTGATAGAGGTGCTGCAATTTTCCATTCTGCATTTAAACTAGTACAAGTGAACACAGCAGCATGCTAAAGTCACCCTGCAGAACACAAACCTGGCACAGGACTCGAGTGTGTTTGTGAGTGTGTAAACACTTTGTGTGTCTCCATTGTCATTGGTGTGATTGATTATCGGCACCGCCTTCTCCTCATCTGTCTCTCTCTTTCTCTCAGATTGTCTGTCTCTCTCTCCTAGCTACACCCCCCATACCCCCTCCCCCATTTCTCTGTCTAAATGGCTCAGTTTACGTGTGTGTCAGCAGGTGTTTGTGTGCAGTGGTTTGTGTGATGTGTGACCTTGCAGTAGTTTGGTGTGTGTGTGTGTGAGAGTACATTAGCATTCTCCTGATGGAAGTGGACTTTCAGTTACAGCACCCCAACTCTTTCCTCCTCCATGTGAACGCAGCCACGGTGTGTGTGTGTGTGTGTGTGTGTGTGTGTGTGTGTGTGTGTGTACACACAGAGGGGAGCTCCTGCCATAGCATTTTACTCTAAACTTGCTGATGCTCACACACACCCCATTGACACACTTTTACACACACACAAGTGCACATCCACACACACTCAAAGACATAGTCTCTCTCACACACTGCATGGTACATGCACACATACTCCCTCGTTGTGCCTTTTTGAAGTATGGAGATAATTTATTCGTGTCATGATGCCTGATTTCCCATCTGCTACTGGGACCCTGAGCAGCTGGAGAGAGAGGAAGCGGGAGGGAGGGAGGGAGGGATAGAAGAGAGGGAAAGGGAGGAGAGGCAGCTGGAGAGGCTCCCAACAGCTGGTAACCAGTTTCCTGTCACAGAAAGCTTACTTGGGAGCAATGAGGAGGAGGTGGAGGAAGAAGGAGAGAGGATTTAGTCTACAGGAGAGCAAGGGAGGAGGAAAAATGAGAAGTCAGCCGGTTTGTTTACTGGAGGTTAGCCCTGCTCGAGGAGGAGGCAGTAGCAGGAGAAACCGAGCATAGGGAGTCCTGAGGAGAGGGAGTGAGGTGGCAGCCATGGATGTTTTAGGAAAGAAAATCTGCAGCTGTTATTGATGATTATTTTCATTGTCATCTATGTTGATTATGTGTTCTAAATTAATCTTAGTCCATGATAAGTCATAAAAGTGATTTCAACTCCCCAAACCTCAACATGACACCTCCAACCAAAAACCATGTATATAGTGTCTTTATACTAATAAAAGGCAAGTATCTCATGTTTAAGAAGTTCGAATGTCGCTGTTTGACACTTTTTCCAGGCAGGACCTGATATATTTACTATCCAAATTTTCTATCAACTCATCCAATTATTGAGAAGTAGAAATGAGGTATATTTCATGCTGTCTGCACTTCCTCTAGCCACAGTTTAAACGCATGTGGTCTCTGTGTTTGCTAACTAATCTGTTAAAACGCTTCCCTGCTGAAAGCCAAGTGCCTGCTGGAGGAATTTTATGTTTTTAAGTGTGATTCCAAGTTATTTAATAACTCACATTAATGGTTATCTTCTTCCTCTGCCCCCCAGCTTCATTAGACCCATCAGGCTTACGCCTCGCACGAAGGTCCGAAAATACCTGCTGGCTGGTGCGCCCAGCCAGCCTATCAGCACAGAGCAGCCCAGCAACCGGGAGACCAAGCCAAAAAAAGAAGAAGAAGAAGAAAAGCAAAATAGTGATGAGAGGAAGAAGATGGAGGGAAGAAGGCCAAGTAGAGGAGGAAATAGAGGAAGACATAAAGTCAGAATTTCCCAGGTCAGGGAAGTGCTTATAGCCAGGTTACTGGGGGGAAGTTCACCATCAGTGGAGGACAAGAAGAAGCGGAAAAAAAAAAACCAAAGGAGAAGGCAGGAGGGCAAGGAGCCCAAGAGTCAAGACCAAGACGCCTAAACGCCACCCCCAAAGAGCCCAAGGAGAAGAAAGCTAAGAGCCCACCAAGACCCTAAGACCCCCAAGAAAACCAGGTAGGAGCAGCATCACTTATAGTCAGTGTGTGTGTGTGTTTGTTTTTGTATTGACTTAAGTGCCATAGTGGTGAAAACTAACATGTGTCACGGCCAAGGCTAAGTGAGTAAATCTTCATCAGCTGGTGTTTACACTCATTAGCTATAGATTTGATTATTAAGTGTTTAAGTGTCCTAAAGACACATTTAGGCCCCATTAACTACTAAGTGAAAGTTCGTGTTTTCAGTTCCACATATACAGTACAGATATGGAAAATGGGAGAATGAGACAGGATGAGCAGCTCAGATGGATACTGGAAAATACTCTCTCAATCTCACAGAGCTGGCAACATGACATTTCTTGTGATATTACAAGCATTGAAAAGTAAAATCATTACAATATGTATTTTAATGTTAGATACTCAAGGACTATATAAACTGCATTCACACACAAAGACAAACACACACTAGATCCATTACACATGTGTAGCCAGCCAGGGGAGACAAGGGGTCACAACCTCTGAGCTGTGAGACCAGACCTACAGTACTGTCATGTGTGAGGAGTGTTAGTGATCACAGGGCAAGGTGGAACAAGAGCATGAGACTTTGCTAGATAGGAGGACCTGAGGATCAATCACGTTTTTCTAGTGCAGTCAACAGGGTTAAAACTACTGTCAACCCAGTTTTGCAGGTCAATTGAAGCTTAACAATATTCGGCCCCTTCTTCAGCTCCTTGTCTTTAACCTACTGGTGGCATTTCTTAAAAAGAATGACAAAATGGTATTACATAATCAGATTCAAACATGAATCTGCAGATTTCTTTCCTGAATAATGGATAGGCTGTTTTTCCATTAGTACCATTGTTCTGTAGAAGATGCTTGAAGTAGTTTTAGCGAAAATGCTAAAACACAGTCTGAGTGGGAGAAAAGGAGAGATGTGGTTTTTTTTTTAAGTGTTATTTCTCGACCAAACCAGACTCTGTTTAGACTTGACTGACCTGTCTGTGGCACTCAACTCGAGCCTACTTCATCTTTGGAGATCTGAAGCTTTAAAAGGCAGGATACCGACTATCCATATGCTCATGAATGTAACACAGGAAAGGCTAGTATGTGGATTTTCAGTTAGAACTATTTTGTTATAATCGGTGACAAAACAACAGATCACTGAACTCCGACCAGAGGAAATGGTGCATTTGCGGAACTACTCCAGTGGTGGATTAATACATTTGTGCTCAAGTGAGTTTCTGGAGCAACAGGATGGTGAATATTGGATTGAGTCCAAAATAAACTGCAGTGTGTGTGTTTGTAGTAATGAAGAATGTGTGAGCCCTTTCACACAGGAATATTGTGCGAAGATATTGTGCCATTAGCCACTTTGCAGTCTGTATAAATGGTATGGAATGGGGTGGGGTGGGGTGAGGGGGGCGTATCACTTAACTGGTCTGAGCTGAATGATGTGCTCTGTATTGGGGGAGCCAGCACAATGTATTGCGCTGGGTTCAGGCTGCTGAGTTAAAATCATATAAGTCACACACAAGGACAGCATTACGCTTTGCTTCATGCGGCTCTGATGTGTTTTAATGATTTTGGTTAATGTTGAAGGGTTATCAGAATCCTGAATATACACAAAACATGAAATTTGAGATCGGCTCATTTGTTGGATACAGTCTTTGCGTGTCTATTGAAAAGCCATATCTTTGACACATGTAACATTGTACCTTCTAAATTCATACTAAACATATAGAGATGGTCGATCAAACCTCATCAGGATATGAATGAAGCATCTTAGCAGTGTTGTTAGCTTTAGCAGGTTCTCTTTGTTGCTTTAGGCTCTGTAGTCTTATCCCTCCCTCCTCTCACTCTTTCTCTCTTCACTTGCTCAGTCCTCCTGTCGTCTTTTCTTGTATGGTGCGGTCTGTCGTGATCCGGAAGCTTCCTCAGTTTGTCTCTTACAGTCAGTAGATCAGAGGAGGTGCATTGGCAGGGCACACAGAGGTTGAGGGGCGTTTAGCATTGTAGGGGAGGTCAGGGTGGTTTCGTGTGTGGGTGGAAATTTGATCAGACTTTGAGAATGTAATAGGACCCCCTCACCCCAACATCCCAGCCCTGGTCTGCCCTCATCTCACCTCTGCCACGGCCTCAGTCTTGCCTCCCTCTCCCAGCCCCTTTGTCCCAAGGAAGGGAGGGCCAAGCGGCAGGCAGGGGTCAGCTGGGGGTGTGTGTGTGGCCGCGTATGCTCGGCAGTGGAAAGAGTCGGGGCAGGGAATGTGGGAGACCTGGAGTAGTCGTGAGACAGTGAGGTGGGCCTTTTGGCGCACAGCCAGCATCGTGTGTTGGAGGAGGAGTGCGTTGCGCTAATCTTTGTGGCAGAAAATGGCGTCTAATGATATTGAAGGCCACGTGTAAACCCTCCACAACCCTGGTGTGTGTGTGTGTGTGTGTGTGTATGAGGCAGAGGAAATGTAGGGGTGAAGGCGTCCATTGCTTGGCCCGTGTGTGTGTGTGTGTGTGTGTGTTGGTAAACTAGCTCCTCTGTTGTGAACCTCCATCTTGGTGGCGGCCTGGAGGCTGGGTTAATTTAGCGTAATAATGGCTGCACGACCATTCACTACTCTAAAATGGTGGACCGCTGCAATCCTAACTTCCTCTCTTCCTCTGCCTTCTTTCTTCTCCTTTCCCCTCCTCAATCCACACTCCTGCTGGAGAGAACATGTCCTTTTCATCTTTCCTCTCCGCACCCTCCCATCTTCCCCTCTTCCTTCTGTCTGTCTCATTTAAGCCAAGTTGAGGTGTCTTGCTGTCCCATGTTGTCATTGCACTTGGCATATTAAATTTCCATATTTTTGAATGAAGTTTGGTTGGCTCTGCAAAATCCTATTCCATTAGTCATGGACATTTACTGATAAAACTGCGCTCAGTTTGTAGGTTTTATTGTGGTCTTGGTAGTATTGAAGCACTTTATTTCTGTGTGCTGCTCTTCTTGTAGCAAAGACAAATCTGATGAATTATTTTCTTCTTTTTTTTTTTGCTTTCTTAGCTTTATTAAAATACTTTTATTTTAAAAAGTATTAAATATTTTTCAATTAACTAGAAAATGTTCCTCTTGCTGAAGACACCCCTCTGTCAAGAGCCACTGGCACATATGTTCCATATGTTTTTGAAGTTCTGCAAGCTTTCCACCAGTGGGTGGAGATAAGCTAAAGCTGAGGATTTTCATGCATTATCCCACTTCTGAGTATATTTCTTTTTGCACTGTATTTGCATCTCTGTATGAACAAAATAAGCCTCCCAAGAGTAGACTACTGAGCCTTCTGTAACTGAAACAACACGGATGTTAGGCTGTAATATTAACCCCCTTTGAACATGGGCTGTTTTTCTGGTTTCACTTCTTTTATTTACAGTTTGTGGCTAGTCTACAAATCCGTAATAACATTTCAGAATAGTGAAGGTACTCGAGACCATCTCAGTTTACATGTCTGTATTAATACACACTGTAGAGCAGTGTGCGAAACTTTCAGTTTGGGTGTCGGGTTTTTGCCCAAGTGTCCAACAATGTTTGAACATAGAGCGTGATGGATACAGAACAGTGTTAGAAGACTGTATTAAGAACCTCATTGATAGGATATTTGTGATATTAAATTTATTTAAATTTTTCCATAATAAATATAATAAAATGATTTCTGTTATAACTCAGACTTGGCTGAGGTCAGCCGGAATTTGATGCTGATATCGCTGACTTCAATTCCATGAATACTTATTACTCTGGCACAAAATTACTACTCCTCCACTACGGTAGGTTATCATGAACCCACCTAAATCTGTAAAAAAGACAATAAAAATCTCAAATCTTTGCATTCTAGTTTCTGGCTATTGAAGAACTGTGTATGTGGTGGTTCGGTAATCAGGTGGTTTTACTAGTCTCAAGCTCACTCTTCTCCACGGCCTTGCTTTTTCTCTCCATCCCTTCCCCTCAGCTCTCTTGCTCACGTCCCTCTCCTCTGCCTCTCTCGGAGGAGTATGGG
>BRZM01001480.1:27486-65200 GCA_033238685.1 Lates japonicus
TCTCAGTGGCGTTCGGTGCGTATTGCTTGGATGGGGAGGGTTGGCTCCAAATTCTGTGGGGACATCGGCCAGATCCTCCAGTGACACACCATCACCACATAGAGTCTGGGGAAAGGGGCTCTACAGCACCGCTGAGTGGGCACACCTCAACTCTGTTTAAAGTATGGTAAATCAGTCTTCTCCCTTACTCCACACAGCCAGTTCATTCTGTGTGATGTGTCAGGAATAATCTCTGATCCAGGTGAGATTACTGGTGTGACCACCATGTTTTCCTCTGTCTTCAGGCCAGTTTTGTTTAGCGGGCAACGAACAGACATTTCTCTGGGATCCAGACTACAGCAGAAATGGGCAAGAAGGCTGGAAGCTGGACCTGGACGCCAATCAATGGGCCGGAGTAATATAGACACACAAGCACAAACACACTGAGCAAATCTGCAATGTAAATCCCGCAGAAAACAGACATGATGTAGCTGTAAGGCCACAGAGAGAGAACAGTCACACCACGCATCCAAATGCCTCAAATTGCATGCAGTCTCCACACGTACACACACTCCGTGGTCTCTCATATTGAAAGGGGAGACCAGCAGTGGGATAATGTGTGGGGGAGGGAGTGAAACAGACAGTGAGAGAGAACAGGAGAGGCAGAGAGAGAGGGTGCATGTTGACGGTTGAAGTCTCCTCTCTTCCTTAGTACCCATGTTTCCACTGCTCTCATGTGTGTGTGTTTGATGAGAGAGAATAGCTGCTTAGCTCCCATAGCCAGAGCACAAGATGCTTGGAGGTAGAGATATCACTTAGGCAGAGTGCTCAAACACACACACAGAAACATGAGCTCAGTCACATTCTCTCACACACACACAGCTTCTGCTTACAGGCATCTTTATATTCCTCCTCCTTTCCTCTTTATATTTGCTCCTTTAGATTGTGTTGTGTCTCTCCTGATTTCTGGGTCTCTGGGCTGCCTCTCTTGTGGAGGACCTCACTGACACACTTACTCCCAGCTCTGTGGTGATGAATGCGGGCAGCTCCTGGGACTTCTTGCTGTGTGATGTTAAAGTGGAGTAGTTGCAGTGCTCTGTGATGAATTGTAGAGCTAACTACTGCCCTGTTTGCACATATTAATGGGACTATGAGGAAAATCAAATTAATTGAACAAATGAATTCATTAGACAACATAATTAATGTCAGTTTTATGTTTGAGCTGGAAGCAATTTTCTCAGCATCAGGAATGAAACATGGGGCCAAACATCCAATTAATCAGATTTGTACAGAGGATGCGTATTCACAGGGTCCACAGAGTAGAAATTTTCAAATAGGCCACGCTACAGAACTCAGTGCAGAAGGTACTTTGCATATTGTTATTGGTGGATTCCAGGCCATCTGTAATTGAAAGCAGGTTCTCATAAAGAACAAACCAGAACAGGGGCTAATTCGACAGTCGAATGGTTAGGCCAAGCGCACTCACATGGGCCTCAGTGCCCTGGTCCCCTGCCTCGACTGATCTGGCCGACCCTTACTGCGCGAGATTCCTGTTTCTGGTCTATCTCACTGTCCTATCAATAAAGGATATATAGCCCCAAAAATTTTAGATAGAGAGATAGATAGAAGAAAGAACAAACCAGACACACAGACTAAAATGTTTTCATTGCATTTGTCTCCAGAACACACTGGTGATTGACACACCAAGGGTGAGGAAGCAGACGCGGGTACTCACAGCAGCCGCCAAAGAGGAAGAGATGCTGAGTTCTCGGAGCCAGAGAGTGATTTGAGGACGCAGATGAGCAAACCTCATCCAAACCACTATCGACCCCAGGACAAACCTGGCAATTTCGATCTGAGTGTTTCAGGTGAGAAGAACCTGCTAGTTCATGGGTCTGTTACATGTTCAAGGTTTCTACTCAGAAACTAGACAGAATAACAATGCTTGGACCATTGATTCATATAAAATTAAGCAATTAAGACATGTCACTTGATTTCAGTCTGTTATTACAGGGGTTACAGGCAATATAGACAAACATACCATTTTAAATCCATGAACGATTGAGCTAATTAAATACTTGGTAATTAGTGCTCAACTCACCATTGTAAGTTAGATAGTTTGGGAAATACTCTTTACTGTCAGCTTTTCTTTCTGAGAGCAAGTATGAAGATGGATCCCACTCATATTTATATATTTGATCAATATTGTATAAAATGTTAGCTTTTCTTATCATGTGACTGAACCAATCTAGCTCAAGCGCTGTTCAGACAACAGCATCCACCTAGCAGCACCTGTGAAGTTAATAAACACGTTTTGTGTAGGTCTGTTTGTTGGCTGGGTGCAGTGACTTCCTGACCCTTCACTAGCCACCCAGCAACAGAGCTCAAAAAGTAGCAGGTGGATTTTTGATCCTTGGCAGAGCCAGGCTAGCTGTTTCATATCCCTCAGTCTTTACGCTTAAGCTAAGCTAACTGGCTGCTGGCTGTAGTTTCATTTTCATTCATGAGTTTTATTCATCTTTTAGCAAGGAAACATATATCAGCATATATGCAGCGAACCATTCCTTCAAACATACAGGACAATACTAATGTAGAAAAGCTCAAAGGAGGGAAACAGCTGATGATTTGTTTTGAAATATAACGGATATGAAAGGATACTGTGTTGAACAAAAACATCAAAGACAAATCAACAGAAAAGGAAAACCTGGTTTAAGTTGTGTGATGAGTCATGTTGTTGGATGGAATCATCACAAGTCACAAGTTCAGCTCAAGTGTGTGTTTGAGTATAAAAGTTTTTTTCTACAAGGAATGGATGCAGGGGCTGCACAGGAAGTGTTTTGGTAGACAGAAATCTTCCTCTCAGGGGCTGCCAACACACCCAGTGAGTATGCTAAAGGACCTTGGAGAGTTTTAACTTCACATACAGACGGTAGACTAATGTTAAGTCTGTCACACTTTTTAAAATGATATCCACTTTAATATTCACTTTTCTGCAACTGTTTTTTAAATTTAGATTTCAAATACATCTAGTTTTCTCGATATGCTCATCACCTACACATTAATTTTACATTTATTGATAAATAAGAGTATTTCTTATTAATTTAATAGTTATCTTCTATTAGTCCGCAGTTTCATCTCAGCTCAGACTTGTAGATGTGCACAAACAGCCCTCATCTTCAGAGTTGGAGAACAATACATATACTGCACACGGAGGCAAATTGACACACTTACCACAGATAGTGATTATCTGGTGAGCCCATCCATTTTCATGGCTGACTTGGCGTGACTGTGTGTATGGTTGTGTGTAAGAAAGAACAGTGGTGCTAGTGTCAGCATTGTTATTGTTACAGTCTGTCTCGTGGGCCCGAGGCTGTAGGACACAAAAACACTGACTGGGCCTGTCCTTCTGCTCAGTGCCTGTTGTTCTTTCATCAGCCATCTCTCTCTCACTAACTCCTCACCCACCATTTTAGCCTTTCTGAAATGGTTCAGAGTGATACTGGTTCATGGTTCAGTGAAGACGGAAGCAGCAGGAAAATTTTAGTGGAGAACAAGACACCACATCAGCTCTAGGGTCACTTGCTCTCTGAGGTGGTGGGGGGCGGTTGGGCTGTGATCCATGAAAACGCATACACACACACACACACGGACGGACAGATGTGACAGACAGAGAGAGAGAGAGAGACAGAGGGGACGAGAGCCTAAAAAATAATGTGCGTCTGCCACTGGAGTGCGAAAAGATAGATATCTGGGCTGTGTATATACTCATGAAGGATCAGGGTCATGTGAGTGAGAAAGCCACAGAATTGCCAAACTGTCGGACACACGGATAGAATGGATTATTTCACTATTCCAGAGTTCACTGCAGTATTCCAAAGCTCACAGGCAAGAGGGTACTAGTAAAGAAAACCTTCAGCTGACCTAAAAAACTGTTCACAGTTCACCAGTGTTTTTATGTTGTTTGTTTACAGTATTACTTTTTACATTATATCACTTGTTGTAGTGTTAGTAATAGTGTTGAACTTGAAGACCTGCTTGCCGCTCTGTATCCGCTAGTAAAAGTGTAGTGTAGTGTGTAGTGTTGGACTGATGGACCAGTGCCTTCCACCTGCCTGGTCCTGGTGTGTTTGTTCTGTCATTGAATGATCTAGTGATTCAGTCTGACAATCAGAAACATACTTATTTTCTGTTTATTTGCTGTTGTACTTTATTTGATTTCAGTTCACTTGTGCATGTAGATTGGCTCTGTTAACCAGTGTTTTATATTCAGTGGTGGAGGTTAGGAAGTCAGGTATAGTCCATGCTTATGCAAGGCCCCCACTCTTCCATGTCTCTCTTTAGTTGTAGTGGAGACATCCTGGCTCATGGTCGCCCAAGCGCCCCCCCTGAAGCGGAGGCCGGATGTCGAGACCATCTGCAGAGCCCTGTTACTACTGCCTGCTGCATTACCGTGGGGGACGAGAACATCAAAGTCATCTAAACTTGATCACCCCAGTGAAGATGGGTAATCACCAAGACACTGACCAACCACTCTGGTAACACACACATCTGATTTACACTCTATACTGTATGACTGGCTCACTGCACACCATGAGCATCTGAAAAGTAATGGACTCACAATGTACCTTGTAATCTTATAATATTTCACCAAATGATTTCATGTAGATTGTGGCTTCCACCAGAGCTGTAAGGGTGGATGAGTGGGAGGTAGGCTTAGAAAACACAAAAAAAACTGCAGTTTTCAGGAATTATGTAAACAAGATTTGAACGATCATATGCTTCTTTTGCATTGACATATTCTGATATTCTGTATGTACACGCTTTCAGGGTACTGTTGGAGTGTGATAGCTGGAAAATGTCCTTACAGTGCACAGATTAGATATTCACAACATGCATAAATAACCCTGAAATGTTTCATCAAGGTACAGGTTGTTATTTGTAAATTTCCTGACTGTTGCCTTACCCCCACCCCAGGTCTCTCTACCCCAGTCCTCGGGGTGGGCAAGGGGAAGTCCCTCAGCCCCGCCTCACAGACTCCACGAGCTGATTGGCTGGCCAGCTGCAATCCTGACCACTTACTGCAGGAGGAAAGCTACAAGAGACACCTGAAACATCACTGTAAATAAGCAGGACCACACACACACACCTGAAATACTATGATAGTTTATACAACTTTTAATTTTTAGGACAGATTTTAAGTATTATTCATTGAACTTATGTTCCCGCGAGTGGACATTTTCATGGATAAGATAATCCTAAATAAGATTATCCTTTATTAGTCCCATAGCAAATTTACAATACTAAACCAGTGTGGATGGAGCTTGAGCTAAACCAGGACACATGCATGTATGTGACTCCTGAGTCTGGCCTTCATAACCATGCACACAGCACAACTTTCAACAGAGGCAGTAGTCTCCATGTCTCTCTGCACACACACACTCACTTGCTTTGTGGTCAGCTCTCCTGTTGTCAGGAGATATAGATTCAATTCCCAAGATTTTTTTCTCTTGAGGGGAAGCTTGTTTTGTGTCAGTGTGTGTGTCTGTGTGTGTGTGTGTCTGTGTGTGCCTGTGCTATAGGCAGGCACTGTTGGAAGCGGGTGAAAGACACACACAAGCACTCACACACTCACACACTCACACTCACACTCACACACACACACACACACACACACACACACACACACACACACACACACACACACACTTGGGGGTGATTATGTGGTGCCATCTGCTAGGCTGAAGCACAGAGTTGTGTGGCTAATCAGGCCTGGCACATTGATGGATGAGCACACACAGCCTGCCAACAAACACACACACAGACACACTGCAACTTGTCCAACTTGCAACTTGATGCACACGCACACACACACACACACTGCAGAATGAGTTGCAAATGACTGTCTTTAACCCCCCCAAACTAAACTTTCTGTTCCCTCCCCTCCAGCACAGCTCTCTACCTCTCAGTTTTTTAGCTGGACCACAACAGAGAGGACTGACTGACTGGCTGGCTGTCTGTCTGGCTGGCTGGCTGTCTGTCTGACTGGTTTTTATGCTGAGTGTTGGAATTTCCTCAGTAGCCGTTGCTCTTTCACCATGATTTGTTACGAACAGTTTCTTTTACATCATCAGGGGGTGTTTACAAGCAGTGCTGCCAATTTATCACCTTTGTCAGAAGATTTGCTAACTGTTCCAGACCCCTTAGAGACTCCTTAAAAAAGCACCTAGTGACAAATCTAACGACTTTTTGGACAAACTACCGCTTTCTGTAGAATAGTGTCTCCCGTGTCACCCTGTGAGCACCAGTTTTTCAGCTACGTCCTCAGTTTCACACACTGATCATATAGGGTCCAGACATGTACGACGTTTGACCTCGTCTTGTTCCTCCCACTCACCACCTCCTCCCAACCCCCACATCTCCTTCTCTCCTCTTCTGTCTTTTGCTCCAAACACTATTGGCATTAAATCCTGGTGACAAATGTTCACAGTGAGGCAGATCTCCCAGAGAGCAGATCAAATCTGACTGAGTCTTCAGCCTTGACTTGAAGTGATTCATTTTGCTTGAGGAAATATAATTCTTAATGTGAACATCTGTAATTTGTATCCAGAGAGGATGACCATCTATTGACAGCAGTGGTACAAAACTCTGAAACAAATGAATTCTGCTTTTTGAAACCAGTATTGAAGAGAATCGGAGGACTTAATCCATCTGAGTCATTTAAGATTTAAGAATCTGTTCAGTGTTTCAGAGGAAATTTCTGCTGCTTCACACTGTGTCCTGCAGTAAAGTCAGTTCAGTGTCAATAGTGACATCAGGACTCCCCCTGGTAATGAAACACCTAATATCACAGGCACTCATCAAATTTCATTCAAAGGAAAATCAAACATCATGAGGGAGTTTTATAAATAAGCTACTTAACTGGTGTACACAAGAGGATTTTCCAACTTATTTCTATATAATTTGTGCTTAAAGTAGTCTAATCTTTATATCAGTTCTCAACTCACGGTTGAAGCAGTTTCTCAGACAGCCATTCTCTGGTTCCAGCTTCTCAACTCAGAGGATTTTCTGTTTTTCTTTGTTTCCTGTCATTGTGAAGTAAATATCTGTTACTATAGACCGATGAGAGATTATTTGTCCGTGCTTTAACCCTGGAGATCTTAATAAAGAACAGCTTCACTAACCTGTTTCTGTGTTACTGTTTGTCAGGGTGCTGCTGAGGGTGAGGATGCTGTATTATCTGAGACAGGAAGTCATAGGTGACCAGGCTGAGCGCATCCTGGAAGGAGCCGACTCTAGGTTAGTAGATACTCCATCTTTCATTCTCTGTTACCACATCTTCCCACTCTGAGGACATAGGAACTTCCTCAGTGTCTTTGTGCAGTCAAAGAGGCTTTTGGTGCTCCAGCTAACTACTGCTACTGCTCACTTCCTGTTCTGTTCAAAACAAACCAAGATCACACAGTCACATTTAGTCATATGCCAGTGTGCAATGTGTTTTATTATGCCTCACTGACATGGACGTAATACCTCACTAACATGTTGAGGAAACTTCCTCATATTTGGCAGAAACATTCACTTGGTCAAAGGTCAGGGTGACCTCACAAAACATGTTTTTGGCCATAACTCAAGAATTCACACAAATGTCTATTAGGCTAAAATGATGAAGAGATGACATTTTAAATTCAAAAGGTCAAATGTCAGCTTCACTGTTGTTTCCACTTTTCTGACCATTATTCAATGTCAGCAGTCCACC
Source organism: Lates japonicus (assembly GCA_033238685.1). Taxonomy (NCBI): domain Eukaryota; kingdom Metazoa; phylum Chordata; class Actinopteri; family Centropomidae; genus Lates; species Lates japonicus. Next base: position 35,219 of record BRZM01001480.1, read on the forward strand.
ACTGACTCACTGGATCTGCTGTTACTGAGCTTCAGGTGATTGTTGCTGCACTATATGATGAGGCTGTCAGTACAGTGACAACTTCCATTTCACCAAAAAAATACTCAATACCTTTTATTCAAGTCCTTCATGCTCAGCTTCATTACATATATTATATACAACCATGAGGTGGTAATTCTAGTTAAGATTTTTTTTTTATCCTTGACCTTTTTGACTGTGGACCATCTAGACAGAGACAATTTGTTACTTCTCCAAATCTCCTCAAATATCTTTGAGACAAACACAAGAAAACAAACCTTCCATCCAAACCATGTATCCTGTGCAGTCTGGTATTTTCACTTAAATGCACAATACTTGGGGTTTATGATAGTTAATGGAAGCTTTCATGTATTAGATGCATCAATTATTACTGTGGTGTATTTCTGTCTGTTCTAGTGGCCTCTTTGGCAGGTTTCCTCTTACTGTGACAGCAACAGCACACAGTTACTTTATCGGGATAAAATAAACCTTTTATCACAGTGTTTGACCCATTTAAAGGTTTTTTAAATACATTTTTCAAATTATCTCCTCTTATCATTTGGCACAAGGTGTGTCAGAGCTGCAGTGTTGATGTGAGGGTTAGATTTGCTGCTCACCTTGACTGTTTCCTTGATCTCATTCCGACGGCTCCTTCACTGCCTCCTCTATCTTTTTCTCTGTCACACTACACTTTTCCTGGCATCTCTCCATCTCTCCCTCTCTCTGCAATGTACTCTAGTCTATGATCATCTCCCATCCCCCGCTCATCACCCTTTCACCCAGATGTGGATGCATTTATAATCTGGAGCACATGCACTTCATGTTGATCTCTCTCACTCCCGCCCCTCCCCTGTTTCCCTCCCCCAACTCAGTGGCTACTGTCACAGACCCCCGTGTGTGTGTGTGTGTGTGTGTGCGCGTGTGTGTGCGTGGTGCGTGTGCGCGCGCGTGTGTGTGTCAGTGCGTGCCAGACGTGAGCATACGGGGTGCTATCGTGCCAACATATGACAGGGGGATTTAGCATGCCAGTGTTGGCGAGCACGCGTTTGTGTGTGTTGCCAAGGCCGCTCATGCTGCTGTTTGCAGAGATAAGGGACTATTTCCCGGTTTCTTCTCTCCTCCTGACACCCTCAGACTTTCTGTGTCCATTGTGTATTGTACCCTTTCTCTCCATAACTAGCAGGAAGCACCATTTTCTACCATCTTATTTCCATAATGGAGGATTTTGTTTGCTTGGCACCACAACACTGAATTTATCCTGCAGGAACTGCGCATGGTGAAACTGTTCTCAGTTTTTATTTACACGCCTGAATAATCCTGTTCTTGACCAGATATCTGGTTTCAGCTGGGCTCTTGTAATAACACCTGCAAGCTCATAGTGTGAGTCCATTTACTCTGACAGTATATTGTGTAGATGTCCCTTATTATTTTATTTTAGCACAAAGTCCTCATTAAAATCCCAGGAAAACAGGGTCTCTATAAGACCAGAGCGTAAAGGTTGAAGGGATGATGCCGGCTTGAGAGTAGATACGGTGGATAGTAAGAAAAGTCATGTTAGGGAGGCGTCGTTATATTTGAAGTCAGATGTCTTCTCACACAAACACTAATTTGACTGAACCAAATTAATAAAGAAATACTGTGAAAGCTTAAAGAAGATTCCAGTGAAAATAGTCGGACAGTACAACAAATTATTCCAACTGTGCTTGTCTCCATTTTGAACTTTGAAATCAGCGTTAATACCATGAGTGTAAGCCACTATAAAAACAAATCTTCCATCGTGCTGATCTCTAAATGCTTGTATTCCCCAGGAAGATCAGCACTGTCTATCTCTGTCTGATGCTTTTTATTTACTCCATATGAATGTCGAGGCAGTTTCTTCAAATTTGGCACAAACGTTCATTTGGAGTCAAACACGAGCTGTCTAGATTTTGGTGATCAGAGGTTAAAGGTCAAGGTCATCATCATAATCTGCAAAAACACTTTTCTGACCATTATTCAACACCATAACTCAGGAACAGAGAGAGACAGTGACTGGTTGGAGGCATACAGCTGTGAGGTGGTGATTCCGGTTTCAGCCAGTTTAGACTGCTGTCAACAGTAATTTGAAACTTTAGCTAATCTTGGCTCTTATAACTTGTTTTTATTTGAGCTGTTCATTAGCAGCGATTTTTAAGCATTTTGTCCAAACCATCTCTACATATATCATACCTCCTTTTACCTGTTTTCAATTTCTCAAGTCTCTGGATCATTGACAAATTGACATTTCCCTGGTAACAAAACCGTACCAGTGAGTAGCACTTCCTGTTTAGATCATTATTTCCTTTTCCTGTATTTGCATGTAATTTACTGCTTTGTCAAAAAAAATGTTGAATATTGAGATTTATTCAAAACACATAAAGAATACCACAGATGTAGCTGCACAATTAGAATATGATGTTTGTACATTAATGTTCCTTTACTATATTTAGTTGTTTTTATCTGTGGTTGGCGGCTGACAACTTCTACAATGTAATTACAGATCAGATTAAGATCCATTAATCAGATTTCTGTCGTTCCCTTTTCTCTTTTCCTCATTATGAATTGCAATATAAGACAGTTGCTGCACTGAAGCCAGTTGAACACACACAAACAGTTTAGTGTGATTATCAGTAATATGATATGTTTATCTCTGCCACAGTGAGCTGGATATCTGGATTCCTCAGCCGTTCCATGCTGAGGTCCCAGCTGACTGGTGGGACAGCGAGGCCGACAAGTCCCTGCTCATTGGCGTCTTCAAACACGGTAAGAAACACACACTGGCGTCAACCACCACATTACACATAAGCACAGATAACATGCCAGCATCGTAGGACACACTCATAGACACACTCCACTGGCTTCTGACCCAGTGAGCATCGTGCAAGCAGACACACACACATCATAGTCAAACTGGGTGAGCGCGCTCACAAACACATCCCACCCACTTCTGCTGCCACCAGTTGATTGGTGTTGCCATGGTGATAGCGATACGCAGTTGGTAGGCTCAGTGTGCTATCAGGAATGTGATTGATTGCTGGTTTCACCGCTGGCTACGAGTGTGTGTGCTGCGCTGCGCTGCGCTGTGTGTTACAGGTGTTACTTATGTGAACAGAGATGATGTGGTTGTTTTAACTTTGAGATTAGCTCTAACTGTCAACCTGTTACCTGGAGCGTCAGCTGGAAAATGTCCCAGTGACCCACCTTTTGGTGCTGTTTGAATGTGACTCCCAGTGACAGGCCGATGAGGCTAATTGTTGTGTGTGTATAGAAGATTAGGCAGACAATCATCTGCTTTGAACTAGCAATGTTAAAATTTTGTTTTCCATTCAGTTCATAAATCAGGGTTCAGTAGATCACACTGCAGTGCCTTAGCTTCATTCAGAGACAGAAACCCCCTTATTATCATCATGTTGATGCTTTAAATGTAAGAAAGTGTCATTAATGTGTTAATTGTGCTAGTAAATCTAAACAGACAAATTACACATGTATACATATATTCATGTTGTAACCCACAGCTACTATACAAGATAATGATAGAAACATGACAGCTCTACAGAGTAATAGGCTTCTGGGTATCTGAGTGTGTGTGTGTGTGTCTGTGTGTGTGTGTGTCAAACCTCACAGTAAGAGAACTTAGAAGGATGGCAAGGTTTGTAGTCAAACCAAATTACCCCCTCTCCCACTTCATGTTTCATGCCTCTCTCCCTGGCTGCTTCCTCTCTTGTGTAAATGTGTGTGTGAGTGTGTGTGTGTGTGTGTGTAAAGCAAAGGTTTGAATAACGTTGCACAATAAGTGGATCAGGTGGAGGCTGGGAAGACAGGAGAGAGACTAGGATGACAGACAAGGACAAAGGAAAAGAGAGGAATACAGCAGGCTGAAAAAGAAGGGAATGGAGTGAGGATGAGACCAAAGGAGAGGTTGGGAGAAATGACGTAGTTGATGAGGTAATGGAGAAAGAGGTAAAGAAAGGATTTAAAAGGAGAGTGATACTGTGTGTGGGAAGGGGGGGATGAATGTCAGTAAATTTCTTCTTGAACTAAATTGGAGCGATCATTAAGGTTTACACAAAATACAAAAGTAATGTAAGTCACTATGTATTAAATCTCAACATCTTTTTATTAAGTGAAAAAATCTGCCAGTGAGATACCGAAGAGACTGAAGACTCACAAAAAAAAAGAGGAATTATCTGATCTCAATGTTGGAATTTTCTAAGTTGAAAATGAGTTTTTAAAATGTAGAATGACTTTAACTTGAACAGAAGACAGCGTAGCCTACTTCCACTTCATGGAGGTTAAAAATACAAATAAATGAACTGTGGTAAAAGTTCTGACGTCAGCATATTGTCTCCTCGTCCTCACCTGAAGCCTGTGTTACAGAAACATGATGTCTCCTCAGGCTGTGAAGCTGTCTCACACAGTTAAACTGCTGCTGCCCACTTCTTTTTAAATCCCTCATGGTTTTAGGTGCCATGTGAAACTATTTGGCTGGACTGGACTGAATGGATTTCTATTGACTCTAAAGTGAATCAGGGGACATAAATTACACGTCTGTACAGTGAGAGATAGATGGAGAAAGAGAGAGGAAGACTTATGGGTGACTGTGTGTGTGTTTTTCAGAGAGATTCACACAGCTGTCTTTATGTCTTATCTCTGTCACCGTGACAACAATATAAACCAACCTTTATTGGCTATACTGTACTGACCTCAACCCTGTACACTGTAAATCAGTTTAACTTCGTTCAAATTAGAAATCAAAGTGCCAAGTTAGTTAACTGAGCTCCGGTTTAATAGTTTAATTTTGTTTTACGAGTTTTGAAAATGTAAAACCAACTGAGTTAAGTTCACTGAACCGGAGAAAACAGCTTCATCAAAATATTAAAGTAAAATTATGGCACATTTCATCCCGGTGTATTCCCACACATGGCTATTGTGGCTCTATGAGTCCTGATAACTGTTTTATTCACCACCTCAGCTGCAGAGATCCGGGGAAATGAGGATTCGTGTAGAACAGTGTATATCAGGACAGCTGGTGCTAGCCTCCTCCTCCTGAACGTGATTTTTATATGAATCATTTCAAACATTTATGAGTCGGAAAGTAAACACATATTGTAGCCACTAGGAACGATCATAATCATCATTAAAATGGTGTTTGATGACCACACTTTGAAAAACTCCCTCCGGCATCAACAGGCAAGCAGGTGCTGTATACAACGTGGCTTTGTTCTGAGTCAGTGAAAACATGGCAGAGGGCAGTGACAGTGCCTTCAGTGCATGATGTGGGGGAGAGTGTCATGGTTTGTCTGTCTAACTTGCTAATAGTTTATCAGTGGTGTAAATTGGAATACCACTGTCTCCATCTGTTAGTTTGTGCTATTGAGTGGTACCTTTACTAATGTAATGGATCAGAATAATTAACGCAAACACATTGACCAATCAAGGCAGTGGTATTCCAGCAGCTCCCATGTTCTGCTCAGTAAAGTTACTGTTTTTGTCAACTTGTCAGGGACAGCCACACTGTATTAGGAACTGAGCTGGTCATCAACAGAGCTAAGCTACATGCTGCAGCTTGAGTAGTCAGTGCTGCCAAGGGAAGACCCCTCCCTGTTGCTAGTAACTCAGTCAGTGTGAAGCTAGCCCCTAGCAGCTACATTCTATCACACAGCTGCTGTGGGTTCATGTTTTTGGTCATGGTAATCAGATTAACCACATGCTGACTTGACATGGGTAGACAGCCCAGTTGCTGTGTTTTATTGAGATAAAGTATGAGACTAACAGAATTTAATGTGCCAGTGTCCTGTAGCACTTGTGGCAGCAGGAGACACTGTTGCCACTGCTTAGCAAAAGTTATACTGTCTCACCTCAACTCATGGACCACTTTCATTTAACCATGAATGACATGTTTTGGTCTCTGACTTCATGTCAAACCATTGTCTCTTTATTTCTGTCACAGCAGAGAGCTGCTCTGAGGACACGTCTGACACTGTTAAACCTTTAGTCTGTTCATTTCAGACAGCAGGACTCCAGGCTCCACAGCAGGAGGCCTTCTATGGGAATTTGGGGGCATCAATTATGCTAGTGATCAGAAATGCACTCCTCCAAATACACAGGTGGTTTTTATCAGGATGAAACAAGACAGAAGTTTGCTCAATACAACTTGAAAAAGGAAAAACTAAGATAGGTTTAAGACAGGAATATCACAATGTTGTATGAGGCCCATCTTTGTAGGATATGAGAGCTGTTAAAATCCACTGTATTGTATATACTGAACAGAAGAAGCAGATAAACCACAGATTAGCAGAAAAGTTTTTTTGAAGCCAAAAATAGTTTCTGAAAGCAGAAGGAAAAAGGGTCAACAGACACAAGTTTACACATTTCAAATGTGACAAATTTATTTCAATCTACCCACAGTAATTAGCACTTCACTACAATATCTATGACTGTCTGATTGGGAACAACACTGAGTGCAAAAAAATAAAAAATAAAAAATAAATGAAAGAAATAAAAGGACGCCAACAGCTCCTGAATAATGCCTCAGGAACTGATCCAATCTCTTCCACCACCAGTTAACTGATCCAAGCCATTGTCGCTAATATAGTACGCACACATACACACAAAACAATACAGCAATGATTGCAGTATGTGATTTGATTGCAATATGTTTGTTTTGGAAACTAAATCCTGATAATTAGTCTCATCTGGCAGTGCTCTATTTCCACCCATCTGTTCCATTTGGCATCCCCCCACCAACCAGGAATCCCTCGTCACTCCGTCCCCACAATTCAACCAACTGAAACACCTTCAGCCACATCGACACACAAGCAACAGTGAGCGTTAGAGGTGGGTGGGGGCTGAGGGGAGTCTGGCAAGATGTTCTGTAGCAGGAATGACAGCCAACACAGACAGACGGACAGACAGATTGACTGGTTGTGTTCTGATAGATAATGAGATGAGATGCCGACACTTCGGAAAACTGTAGGAGGAGACAAAAGCAGTATGTGCTACAAAAAAAAAAAAAAACATTGGACAGGAGCCAAAGAGAATAAGATAACTGTAGATATACTGTATATCTTTTTAACTGGCTGTGACTGAATTACCAAAATACTGCTGATATCACAAGAAGCAGTCAAGCGTTGAAGCTGACTGTTTTAGTGAATATATAGGACAGGCCATTTTAAACATACTGACAAATCCATTCTAATTAACTTCTGTAACGCTGACTGACAAAAACTGTTCTTTAAAAATGATAACATCGCCAAGAGGCTTTGGTGTGGAGTGAATTATTTTTCACAGTAGACTGGAGCCTCCTGTTTGTGCTAGGGCTGTTGACAGTGATCACAGTAAGTTAGTTCAGCCAACTCAAGTGGAGCAGATTTATTATGACGAGAACATGGACTATGTATGTTGCACATACACGCATGAAGCCCAGCAATGAGGAGAACAGGCTGTGATGATAAACACTAACCCCTTTTACACTGCCTGTTTAAGGCGGGAATGTTGTGCTTTTGTTCTGTCTCGGCATTCTGTGTAAAAGCTACAGACACAGAATGGGTGGGGCGTTGTTATTCCACCTGTAAGCCGGTAAAGGAGCTAGTCACAGAGCCAAATCATCAATGCTGCTGTTACACACTTGTGATTCTGCCGTGCCAGCATGTTATGTCTAAAATCACATCCGGGGCAGCATTATGGTGTCTTTGTTTGGTTCAGTGTAAAAAGGTAAGGCGGCACAATGAGGGGTCTTCTTCAAAGCAACACAGCAAGATCTCTGTTTAAACGAGGCTACTGTCCTCCATCGTGGCGCAGAATCATAGCCTATGGATGGACTGTGGGGTGGGGGCGGAGTTTATGAAAGACTCTGTGAGCAGCAGTGTTTTGCAGCAGTTTTCAGATGAGCTGTGTATCAGCAGCACAGCAAAGATCTTTTATCTAAAGTGTGTGTTTGTAAGTGTGTGTGTGTTATTCTGAAGGCTGGGGACATGCTAAACAGGAATTCCACCGCGGCAGGCCTTTTCCATAGCAGACGTCTTGACTTGTCATGGTGGGAAAAGCACAGGTGTACTTAATAACATTAACGAAGGCTCTGTCCTGGTCACAGTGTAACAGTGAGCCAACATGAACAATATCGGACCCTGAACCTGAGGCAGCTAAATCAAATTCATTCATTTTCATTTACATCTGTGATTTTCCTAGTGTGACAGATCCAAATGTCCTCTGTGATAAATGTGTGTAATAATCTTCTCCTGGTAAAGTAGACTAAACTTCCTGTCCCACAACTGCATTACATTTTATTTGTCACCTTTTCATTAAGTAACCATGGAGCTTACAGGTGCAAATTGCATGATTCACACAAAAGTAAAATGTCCCAGCTTTCACCATTTCCCTTTGTTCTTGTCATTGAGCAGTCCTGTCCCACAGAAGAGCCATGCACAGATCTGAGTTCAGTTTAAACCGTGTACCTGCTGAACTTATTCTATGATTTGCATGATCTGAAAACAAATCATGACCTCAGATGATGTCTGACTGACTTCTTGATCCATCATAGCCCCTTTTTTGAGCACCAGATCACAAGCTACATTTCATAGCTGTTAGTGCTCTTGACTATTTTTCTCAGTCTGTCTCTCTCTCATTTCTATCCCTCTCTGCTGCTCTATATTTTTAAGCCTCATCCTGTCCTTCACTCTGTGTTCTCCAGTTTGTTACTCAGGCCTGCTTCTCTCCTCCCTGTCCTCCTCTCTATTTGCTTTAGAAATACCTCACCCTGCTTTCACAATCATCATGTTTACATTAGGCCCTCTCTCCCTCTCCCTGTCCCTCCTGCACCCTACCCCTCCTCTCCCACTCTCCCTCATTCATCCCATCTCATTCTCCTCTCTTTCTCTTTTTTGCCTTTTTCTTAAAGTCACAACTCGCGTATAATTCTATGCTGAAGTCACCTCATGATACTGCAGTGTTACTACTTACTCACTTCTGGTTCAAATGAACAGCTCGTATTCATGTCTGTGTATGTGTAATTATGAGCGCTGTCACCCAATCAGAGCTCAGCATGGCTTCACCTCAGTTCATCCATCCAAACCTTCACATGACTAAACTCTGTAGGAGTATCACACACAGTGACACTGAGCTGGATGCTGGCCACACTTCATTTATGATAAGTTGATCTGTTAACAATGGTGGTTTAAAAAAGGAAAGACACACAGAGGGAGCAGCTCTGTCCTGCACTGCACACTGTCGCAGCAGTAAAAATATGCACAGCCATCTGTCATTAAGGACACAATCCAGCTGATGTCAATCATCAGTGCATATTATTCAAATCCTGTTAGAAATAAGACAAAGGTTGAAGTGGAACCTTTTATGGTCACTGAGTGATCCATCAGGTCAAAAAACTATTTACACAAATGAACATATATGTTCACCAACTGCCACAACAGAACCTAACCTTCCCTCTCCTCTCACCAACCATGACCATCCTTTACCCAGTTACACTAACCTAAAGCATCTCACTGGTACATCATATTGGAGATAGTTCAAAGCTTGGGAAAGTAATGAGGTTCATTATCTGCCTGGCCTTTTTCACATAAAAGGTTCTAAATGTTTTTTTTTTTTTTTTAAATCTGTCTGAGTGATGCCAAAGTTGCATGTTTTCTGTTAAACACTAGGCTGTCATCTGCAAATTACATTTATACTCTGAGAGCTGCAACTCACTATTATCTTTACTATTGATTAATCTGCCATTTATTTTCTCATTTAATCAATTAATCACTTGATCTATAAAGCAGACCAATGAGATTTTCAGTTCATTCTAATGTTACAACAGTTGATATAACGCTTTTAATCATTGTCACCTGTGAGTCACAGTTTGTCCACCAGTTTCACCACATTATCACTCACCCTTTGTGATGTGGTGGAATGACTAGAGATGCAGTGTGTGAGAGAGTGTGTGAAGTAAGGCTAACTCAACAGCTATAACTAGGTAATTTGCTTTGAGGGCTGAACTGCTGTGAACAGTCACAACACTAATTTCTCAAACTCAAAACCTATCCAAGACACTGATGTCCCCAGAGGAGTTTAATGAATGTTAGACCTGTTATCACAGTACCTGATCATGGGCACAATGTGTAGTGAAATATGTGCTGTGCACACCTCCTCATTTTTTCACACTTTGTGTTGTAGATGTAATTTTATTGATCAAACTGCCATTTTTTGTCAATTTGGTGGAAAAGAGGTCTGACTGTCCCTGAGTGGAGCAGCCACAGAGCAGACTGAAACCCCACAGAACATCTGTGGAGAGACCTGAAGATGGCAGTTCACAGACACTTCCATCCAATCTGACGGAGCTGGAGAGGATCTGTCAGGAAGAATGGGATAAACTGTCCAAATCCAGGTGTTCAAAGACTGTAGAGACTGAACCAACAAGACTGAAGCTCTAACTGCTGCCACAGAGGCTGAAAACAAACAACTGAATTAAGGCTCTGAAGACTTTAGTAAATGAGAGATTTCACTTTGTTGATTTTTATTTAATTTGCAACAAATTCTATTAATATGTTCATAGTGACGAACAAAACTGATCCATTTAGTGCAAAGTGAATACTTCTTGAAATCACTGTAATTTCTCTGGTTAGTTAAAATGGAAAATATAGATTACTGATATTACATCTTTACATTAACACGTGTTGGACATGCCTCTCTCTCTCGCTCACACACACACACTCACTCTCTCTCTTTTTATATACCCTCCTCCTCCATTTTTCCCTCTCTCTCTGTTCCCCAGCGCAGTAATATGATCTCTTCTATCAGGCCGACAGAGCTGTGAATCAAAAGACACAGAGAGAAAAATATAGCACAAACCTTAGTGGCCCCAGCCCCACCCCCACTCTTTCTCTTGCTCTTGCTCTCTCTCTCTCTGTCACTCTCTCTCTCATCTACAACATCCCTACCCCCAACAACCCTCCCACTACCTCTCTCCAGTCCCTACCCCCAACCACACAGCTCTCTCTTCATCTCCAGCCTCCCTCTCCATGAAACAAATGCGCTCACTGACAACACAGCGCATTGCAATATGATTCTGTGTGCAGAGCATTACCACACTTTATGTTAGATCTGAGCTTAAAAACATCACCTAGATATACAGTACACTTCGTTTACCATGTGATATGTTAACAGCAGTAAAATAAAACACAGTAAATGACTATAATCTAGCTAAAGAAGACGTAAATGTGAAATTCTGTTCATGACTGTTCACAGTCAGCTAATGGGTGTACTGTTATATACAAGAAATCACCACTTATTCACTGTCACACATCAATCAAACTGTGTCTCTGCCAATTAAATGTCACAAATAGTTTTTTCCCAAGATTTATTTTTTTAGACTTTTCTTTATTCTGCAGTGACCCCTCAAGGAAGTGCACACAGCACAAGACAACAAAACTGTGCAACAGCAGGACGCTGAAAACACACTACTGCTGAAAACTCATACGTAGTTGGAACTTGGATTGGGGCAAAAGTCAGCAGAGCGGTGGCACTCAGGCACTGCCTGCAGAGCGTCTGAACCCAGGGTGTCTGGGTACAGCAATTTTTTTTTTTTTATAACCACAACGCCACACCGTTGCTGTTGCTGGGAGGTTTAACAGAGGAAGAGAGAGGGAGCCTATCTGTGAGAAAACTGTTGGTAAATGGGAAGGTTCAGACAACCAACCTGTGAATAATCCAATCAAGCAGCAGCCAGTCACTGATGACAGTATGTTCTGATGTGACTCAGTCCATTAAGGCCAAGACACAGAAAGTTTAAGATTTAAAGGCAGCGAGTAAAGAACACAAAGTGATGGAGAAGAGGTCAGTTGGTCAGTTTGGAAGTAGAGTCTTATAAAACAGGTCACAGGTATGCTTCTAGGAGTCCCCCACAACACATTTATCTGAAAAGCTTTTTTTCATTGGTTATAACATGACAGCATTTTAGTTTACCCATATGCTTCTCTATCTCAATCTCTAACCTGCTGTGTGTGCGAGTATTATGATTACTTCCCTATACATGCCGTGTTAGGTACATGTCATATAAAACTGAAATATAACTGAAAAGTAATGAGACAGATGTCTCCATACAGCATGACTGCAGCAAACTGAACAGTAAAAAAACTCTGATGCTGTTGGTGAGGTATATCTGAATTCATATTTACAAGAAAACAGTGAGTAAAAAAAGATAAAATGTGTTCCATTGGAATGTGCCAAGATTGAAAAGAGGCTGTCTTTAACTCTACTAGCTCCACTCATCAGCTGCATCTAATTAAATAATTAAGCAATTCATCACTATCAAATAGAGCAGGGGTCTGTAAGATAATCTGAAACCCATCCTTCATTTGAATGAATGAATACTGAATAAATGATAAGTAGATAGATAGATAGATAGATAGATATGGAGGACTCATCCTGTTTAGCATGTTTCTCACAGGACACTGGACTTGCACCAGTTGTAGGTCTATGTAGTGAATCTGACCCTGACCTTGCTCTGGAGGGAGGAAGACAACAGAGCTTCTCGACTGATTCTTCTCCTGGCAAATAATGAATGCTGGCAATTCACCTGAAGTATAAACTGGTTTTAACATACCAACACAACATATTCAATGTCATCATTTCATGCCTCCTCTGTTTTGTTCTGTCAGTGTGGAACATATTTAGCTTATATAACACGCTCAGAGTAAAATGACAATACTCATTATCACCTGGTGACTGGATGTGATCAGAGAGATGGTAAAAACTACAGAGGGGTGTAGTTGCCTTCAGCTGCTTTGGTGTAGTAGCCTAATAAAGCAGTTAGTACCAGCAATTGGCAGGCACAAAGATGAATACACAGGGGAGGCTGTTACAAATAAGGTAACTGCATCTCTGAGTCAATGAAAGTGACTTATGCAGGTTTCCGTCTTTCTTCCTTGTATTTGGTCCAAGGGACTTAAAGGTCAGATGAGAGGCTGCTAACCTATTATGGATTAGGACCCTGCTTGGGAGGCTGTGGAGGCAGGTAAATTGACACATCCATGGCTGAAGACATCCACTTCTCCATCCTGTCCTCTTCTGGTTTCTTTCTTCTCTGTCCTCTTGGTACTAAGACCTAAACTTGGGAGGTTTTATCAAGTCCTGAGCGACAACCACGATTAAATGAGAGAAACAAATACAAGTCTGAAACAGACAAGTCGGTGAAGTTAGCTAGACCCAGCTCAGAGAGTCAGTGGGATTTAGGTTGATGCTCCTCTCTCCACCAGGCTTTCCACGCTCCACATGGACGCTGCGGTGAGTGGCAAACTTCCCAGTAACGCACTTCTTTGATACCATGACGTTAAAGGCAGTGCACTTCAAAAAGCAGTGGTTTCCCTTCAAGGTCCAACATCGTCTGGATCAGTAGCGGCGCGTGGGCTCAAGACGATTGTGGACCCTGTCTCTTGGGACTCCTTCTCTCTGCTGCTGCGGCGGCGGCGCGTGTGCTCGGTGCTGCTAGACCTCATGGACAGGCATGCAAAGGCTCAACCATCAAATTGCTTGGCACACCTGGCAACAGACGGATGCACATTTCCCTCCACGAGTAAAGCCCCCAGATTCTATCAGGTTCCGGAAGGGCTCAGCCAGACTGAAAGCTTATCAAGCGGTGGCGATAACCACAGTCAGCTTCTTTAGCAGTGTTATCTGAAGATACTCTTACATGAAAGGAGGTCTGACAGGATGCCATTCATCATTACCATCATTATTTCTGCGTTGGTAGGGCTCCGAGGGCTGATGGGCGAAGTGTGCTCCATCTAGAGGTCCAGCCAGGTGTGTCTGCTGTCCACGTACACGGTGAGTGTGAATGGGTGGCTTTAAATTACACAGACCCTGAACTGCATGTTGGGGTTCCTCTGTTTTATTTCATCCTAATAACTACAATAACACCTTTTACATCTGGTTTTATATGTAATCATCAGAACATGTTTACCTGTACCGTATTGTCTCTGTGTGTTAGGTTTTCTTTTTGAATGTGAACAAGTTGTGGTTTGGCTGTAGTTGGACGGTTAGATTTAGCCGTTTTTGCTAAATCAAAAGTCAACAGCCTTCAACTCTAATACATAAAAACATTTTGTTCATTGTTGATGTACACTGTCATAATTATTCCTTAGAACCACTCACTACAACCCAGGTCCTGCTTGTCACTTGATCTCTAGGCTGCATGTGGATAGGGGAACAGCAAACAGTAATGAACTTGTCCTTTAAGCATCGATAAATCAAAGGTCAGGTGATCTGCAGTAGAGGAGGTTCTGCAGGGGCGCTGGCTGTCAACAGACAATTATCCACAGAGCTGTATATCAAACTGGGCATCATTTCAACTGTCAGAAAAGTGCTCCATAGTTCTTTTAATGCAAAGTGGTCTGGTCTTGCTGTTATTTTTTGGTGCTAGGTGTGGAAGAAGATGCAGTAGTGGCGGCTATTTGTGGGACAGAGCCTACCACCCATTTCTAAGCAGAGAAACCAGGTGAGGAGCTATATATCAGGTGTGAAGGCAGAGTCAGGTGGTGATGATTTACTTTTCAGTGGGTTCACATGCCCTGTTGTTGGTGTTTTTCTAGATTCTCACGACGACCTGGTATCTATGTCTGTTAAGTTTGATCCTGTTTGTTACAGTTTTCTGAAATTTCCTCAAAATGGCAACCTGAGCTCAAAATTCAAGCTACACTCTCAAAGTCTTTTTGACATCTTTTAAAATCAAACAATTGATTTAAAACTTTTAACTTCATTTCAAAATAGGCAGTGTTGTCAGAAGACACACAAAGCCAGCTAATGCATACACACTGCTCAACAGCAATCCTGCACACTACATAAATAAATACAAAACGCATTTTGACAGAAATTTTGGGTTGCTTGCCACATTCTTGCACCTGAAACATATGTGAACAAAGTCCTGCCACAAAATAAAAATGCGTTATGATTTTAAAACAATATCATTCATTTCTGCCTCAGCATCATGCCTCTAGGCCAGGTCAGGACTTCATCTACATCACAGGCAGTCCTCTTTTTGCTTTCGTAAAACTTCCTTTACAAGATCCAGCCTTTGAAAAGATTCCTCCTGTATCATCACATACAGCATCCATTGACTGGGAGGAGATTTTATGAATTTTCCAAAAATCAGCCGACCAATTTTCTTCTCTGGATACTCACAGCGATGTAGAGCCACTGAGAACCTGCCCATTTTGCGTTTACATAACATACCTCTTCTAGTAATCATACATAGACAGAGACAGATCCTGATCATTACTCATTTTATCTAAGGTATCGCTCTTATTTGTAGTCTTCCTGTCCTCCACCTCATCTACCCTCAGCCGCCTCCTGCCTCTCTCATAAATTTGAAATCGCAATCCAACTCACACACATGCCGCTTGTCAGCTGAAATGGTTTCCCAAATCCTGTTTTCAGTTCACATCACTGATTGAACCACGGGGCTCAGTTTTGGGTAAGTGCTGTATAATGACAAAGTGTTAGATGTGATGTCTTGACCTCCTGTTGGTGTTGTATGGCGTGGTTCTGCAGCTCTACTGAGCCTGAACAAGTGCCTGCAATACTTATGTAGTCGATGTGAGCTATAGTTCCTGTAAATCCATATATCTGTCTATGTTGTGGGACCTTTCAAGAACAAACAGTTCAAAACTCTGTCTTGTATTTATCCTGACTTTTACCCCAAATTCTCTTGCCTCTGTTTCCCCTAACGAACCACGCCTCCTCCTCTGATCAACGGGCAGCTTGTAAACACTCTGCACGTCCTGGACACCGTGTACACAGCTGAGCTTTGAGATTGACTGGTGGACTTTAAAGACTAACCAGCCAAGTCCATCAATTATCACTTTTGGACGTTCTTATTCCAGGCCCTCCATGGCAGTCAGTGCTGCTGCAGTACGTCAATGACCGGTATTAACCTTCTAGGGGTCTTTTGTCAGGTGGTCGGCTCTATGTCCTGCCAGCACCCAGCAATCTGATGGGCCAGCTGTGCTGAGATTAAGAGAAAGCCAGCTCTTCATCATCATCACTTGGATCCTACTTTGATTATACAGTTACTGTAACTGTATATTTCCCTTTAATGAGCTTTTCACTTGCCCATTTAGCTCATTTTAATTCTACAGACCTTGGTTCAGTTTCTGAAAGGAATACATTTGTCTCTGAGTTCAAGGAGTCATTTTCAAAGATCTACATGACTTTTAGAAACGAGTCTTTGAATGATCTGATGTGGTGGAGATGAAGGAAATAAAACAGAGTGGAGCAGACAGTGTGAGGGAGAGAGAAAAGAATAAAGAGGCCATTCAGTAGAAACCAGAGGGCGTCAGATCATCTGTTATAACAGAGGAACACTGCGTCGATTACTGCACATAGTACATGCCACAGACACGCAAACAAGAGAGATGCTCTACATCCACCTTTACATACACAGTCATGCGCACAGATATGCATCTCTGGTCCACTTGCATTACAATTCTACATGAATAGAATTAGCACCTGCATGTACTCAAATGCTGTCCATTTAACACATCATGTACCCTGCACACACATTTATATACTCATACTCTCTTTGTGGTAACATATCATACATATACATATGTATGTGTATACAGTACAAACCCATGAGACACACATCAAGGAATAGCCATACACACTGGTTCATGAACACACAGACTGCAGGATTTATACAGCCACCGTATAAATACATTTCTCATTTCCACTTGCGTTCTCAGGCATTCTCCCTCTCTTACACACACCTATACACCACAAACCAGCCCACACATACTCAATGAACAGACATACAGTGTGCGATTTGCCCATCCCCCACATACATATATGCACCCCTCCCCTCTGAAAAAGGCATAATTCACTTCCACATTCTCCTCCCCCACACACAGTTCCTCTCCACAACTCCACAAACACACATACACACACACCTCACATATGGAAACCAGTCAAACACATATACTGTTCAGATACTGTACCGTAATAACCTTTGTATCTCATACAGTTCTCAGATTTCCATGCATGAGCTTTCCAACATATCTGATAGGTTAAACAGATATATGATAAGTCCTCTAACATCTGAATGGTGTGTGTTTCTCTTCATGTGGGGATTACATTATAGATTCATAGCGCAGCAATCCACTCCCAGGCAAAAACAGCCAGCCCTTCAGATATTATAGCTTTCCAGTTGAGAAACAGAGGAAAGATGCAAAGGCAGGAAGAAATCAGCAGATAGAGTTTATTGAACCAGAAAAAGCTGAAAAAATGATAAATAATGTAACTGTAAGGTAATGTCATTTTTCTGATGTTCACCTTGCATGGCAAAAAACAATGATTTCAGAAGTGGAGTTTTTAGGACAGTAAATCATATGCCTAAGTTATTCAAAGCCTGGAAGTGATTGTAATATGGGGCTCTTAGACAGCTGTGTGTTTCAGTGTGTGATACTGTAATGTAGTTATTTTAAAAATACTTTCTCTCCTTCATTTTCTCTTGTTACATTTATATATACAGTATCTATGTCATTTCTACTGTCAGCAGAGCTGTCATTAGTGGCAGCATGGAAAAATCCCATGCTGTCTGACATTACACTGTGAAATATTAAAAACCCAAGACTCTGTGTTGTTTCTAGCTGGACCGTTCCACCAAACAGAAATCTTGTAATTGTGTTGTATTTTATAAAAGTTCTGTGGGTTTGAAGTTACCACAATACTTTCTCCCCAACATTTGAAACTAAAAGTTTTCAGGGGTCTTTTTTAAGTCTCATAGAATGACATTATTTTAGCTCCAGGTTTCAGCTTTAAGTTGAACACTGAGGCTGGGACCAACACACCACAGCCACACTGAAAATAAACCAAGTAAGAGCTAAAAGCTTTATAACACATCTTACACAAGACTGTGATGAGTAATGACCTCTAAACTCATAATGACAGTGAAGTCTGGGTTTTATTGAGCATGTATGCAACAGGAGAAATACACCATGTCATACTGTCATATACCAAGTTACATCCTGAAGACAACTTAAGTTTTTTTAACTACAACTTTATAACTATTTAGCTTAAATACAAAAATATTAAGTCAATTAAATGACAACTCAGTGAGACCAGAGCTTGGAATGAAGAGCACATTTTTGTTCTATGTCCTTACATAAGAACATGGAACCCAAGAATGTTCTTATAGATAAATATAATCCAATGCTTTGACCTACAGGGGGACCAGCCAACTCAGGTTTACAACAGTACACTCCCAGAGTTAGAGCTGAGGAGAGAAGGTAGCTGAAACAAATGATAGATTATTTGACTAATTCTGTGTGTGTGTGTGTGTGTGTGTGAGAGAGAGAGAGATAGAGAGTGATAGAGAGAGAGAGAGAGATGAGATAGTGTTGCTGACAGGCTGTCAGTTTGCATAGACAACAATGTGTCGATGACGTCTACTCCGTTTTGACAGATTGGCCTATACAGAGGGAGAGAGAGGGAGAGAGAGGGAGAGAGAGGGAGGGAGAGAGAGGGAGAGAGAGAGCACTACAGAAAGAGAATAATAAGCCACAAATTGGATCACATGGGTTCAAAGTAATTGCTAGTTGTCAGGGTGATAGAGACACAGGGCAGAGGACTCTTCTACAGTGAAAGTATGAAAGTATGGGACTGAACTGATGAGTAGTAGGAGAAGAAAATGAAGGATGCAAAACAAGAACACACTGATATTAAGGGTGTGGTACAACAATCAGTCACATTTCTGTTCCTGCATGAGCTGCTCAGGTTATGTTATGTCCTCTCCACAGCCTGAAATGATCTTTTCTTTTCTAATGATTGTGTATCTCATGATCCTGCAATACCAATTATGGCCACTATGGCAACATTTCCTCAAATCCCTGGGCTGCTTCCTGTGGCTGGTTGCTTTCTGTGCCATGGCTGTGGTATGAAAAGACTGAGTTGGTATTATCAAGCAGAAAGACTGACAATTGCAACCAGAGTCACCAAGTCTTTTCACAGTGACCCTTCATTCTTAAAAGCCTTGAAAGCAAGAGTCGGTTTCTTACTCTGAGCACTGGTAGAGTGTTTTATCCGTGCTGTGTCATCTGATCTCTCCTCACTGGTTTGAAGTAGCTCAGCTGGTAAAAGTTGATGTCACATACAGTACTTACAACAGAATCGTACTGTGAGCAACATTTAAATCAGAATATATGTTGATGGAATTAATACAAGTACAGAAATGAAATTTTGTTGAAGGAGAATTCCACTAAAATACTGGTCCTTACAACAGACAACAGTGTTCTTCCAGCTTTGTGTCAGCAGTTAGTAAATATGCTTGGTGATAGTGAGATGAAAAGAGTCATATCATGATGAGCCCAGCCTCGCATCAAGATTTGAAACAGGGGGAAATAGCTGGCTCTGCCTACCAGCACCTAGAGACTCACTGATACCACATCATATGTGTTTTTATGATCCATACACAGACAGAAATGTAGAAGGTCACTTGTTCGAGCTCAGTCCCTGCCTGTCTGCCTGTCAGCTTTAAAGTTTGGGCAAAGCCAGAACAGATGCTGATAACGACAGCATAAAAGCAATAAAATATAAGTTGTATTAAATAAAGTCAAAGAGAACAGAAATGTTATTATAAGAATGGCAGAATAGTAATGTCGCAGAGAGCGTTTTGGAAGAGGAGGAAGGGCAGTACATTTAGCAGAGCAGAGGCTCATGGTGGAAGGATTGGACGGCAGTCAAGTGTGACAATGGCAGGAGTGAGTGGGTGGTGGAGGTGGAGGTGGTGGTGGGGTTGGGAGGGTTAATGAAGCTGAGTGAGACATAAATGCAGAGCAGGTTGGTTCTCTCGGAGGGACGAGAAGAAACCAGAAGAAGAACCCGAATCACAACCAGATATTTCAAGGCCCTTTTCATATGGAGCAGGTCTATGCTGTACTCTTTATGTGCTATTTACAGAGGACCCGGCAATTTCCTGCACTTGGGCAGCAATACTTAAGGCGATTATGATATGCGAAGGAGTGAGGTGGATGTCATGCTAAAATAATTGCTCTGTGATGATGATGATGTGAGGAAATATTGGTGGGACTCCCGCGATGTCTGGATGGTATATTTATTATGATGCAAGGTAAAGCAAAATTATCCAGCTACAAAAACTGAACTTCGGTTTCTAAAGTGACATTAAAGGTCACTTCAAACATTTATGATGAAACTCTGTGCCAGCATGTGTGTGTGCCAGGGGAGCTGGGGGCTGCTCTCTTCGCCCATAAAAAAATCCATCTGTTAAAAAAGATGTCACTGAGTATCAAAGACTTCACATTCAAAAGGCCAAATCAGCTCCTGTATGAAACCCTGCAGCTTCAGACACAGACACAGAGTCGACTGCTTGTGTTGTATGTTGTTCCAGTTTGTGAAATCATGTACCTGACTCAGACCTGTAAAACAAATCAGCTTTAGCTTATTTATAGAGACAGTTTCACTGTGCTTAGTATATTACAGGGCTATCTATTATGACACTGTACACACACACACACACACACACACACACACACAAAGCGCCTGAATGGTCTAATACAATGACACAGAGATGATTCAGGCTCTTGACAGGCCACATCCTTTCATAATAAATCATCTTCTCTTCTCTTCTCTTCCTTCTCTTCTCTTCTCTTCTCTTCTCTTCATGCCCAGTTCCTAGGTTATTCATTACAGGCCACAAGTAGAAATTTAACTAAAGATATTGTCATTTGTTAGAACCAGCTACCTTTTCTTGTTACCCACCTTTAATGAACATTGGTGAGTTGTGGTTGTATATTTCTCCTTGTTTGTTAATCATCATGTGTTAAAGGCACAAACACAGAAAAACATGGTCTAACACAGACAGACCAGACATAGAGACAGACTGAGAAAAAAAAAAGAAAAGCAGAGAGAGAGAGTCCAAACGAGAAATGGGCGCAGCACATCAATCATAGGATGATTATTATGGCAGTTGTCAGCAGCATTCTCCCCTCCCCTCTCCCTTTCCTTGCTCTCTACTTCCTCTCCTCTCTCTCCTCTCCCCTCCTCTCCTCCCTCCTCCTCTTGCTTTCTCTCTGGGAAATCGACAAATGTAGTTAAATGCCACAGTCGGCATGGTAAAGATACTACCAAGTGTGAGCGAATACAAGAAAATGAGAAAGCAGGAAGAAAAACATAAAACACAGAGAAATAGAACTCAACAAAAAGGATTAATACAATTTCCAAAAGTCATTTCATGGTGTTTATTTATGTTGCTTTCATTACCACAAGTAATAACTGTAATGTGTAACAACTATTCACCTCTATTGTCACCGCACTGTACAGTATGACTTCATACTTCACTATGTCAGGGAAGAAATGTGCTGGTTTTGTTATGACACACAGCAGGAATGACAGATAATTGAAGGACTGAGGGTTTATGGAAATATGTACACACCACTAAGAAGTCCCGGTTTCAGGTAATGCCACTGGTTAGGAAACAAGGAAAGTTATCCATCCATCTATCCGGGGAGCTCGGTGTGGACATGCTGTGGGTACGGTGTGTGTGCCAGCAAATCATAGGTGATCCTTAAGGATAGTTCCACTTTTTCACGGCAAGATCTCGTTTACATGGCTGTCGTTTCGTCCGTCCATCCGTCATGCATCCAAATCCTCCGTTTGTCCGTACGTCCATCCGTCCACGTCTGATAAAATCAAATCCAATCCCGTCGTCTGTCCGTCCATCCGTCCGTCATCCTGTCCGTCACCGTCCGTCCGTTAGCCCGGCCGTCGTCGATAAATCCATCAGCCAATCAAATCTTTCGTCCATTTGATAAATAATCCTCCGTTTGTCCGTCGATCCGTCATCCGTTCATCTGTCCATCCATCCATCCGTCCATCCTGTCCATCAGATCCGTCGTCAAATTATTACGTACGTCTGTCCGTCCATCCGTCAGCCATCCGTCACTTTCGTCCGTTTGTCCATCCATCCTCCGTTTGTCCATCAGGTCCATCCGTCCGTTCAAATATTCGTCCATCCATCCATCCATCTGTCCATCCGTCCATCATCCATTATTCTTATCCATCTGTCCATCCATCCATCCAACCATCCATCCTTTCATCCATTTGTCCATCCATCCGTCCATCCATCCATTCATCTGTCCATCCATCCATCCATCCATCTGTCCATCCGTCCATCCATCCATTAACCCATTCATCTGTCCATCCATCCATCATTCTATCCATCCATCCATCCATCCATTCTCCATGCATCTATCCATCCATCCATGCATCAATCCATGCATCAATCCATACATCTATCCATCCCTCTATCCATCCATCCATCCATGTTTCCATCCATCCATCCATCCATCCATCATCTTTAATCCATCCATCTGTGCATCCATCTGTCCATCTATCCATGTGTCCATGTGGTATGTGCCAGCGTGTCATACAGTGATCCTTAAGGATTTCATCTTATAACAACTCTCTTTACCATATATTTCATCCATCCATCCAACAACTGTCATCTGTCATCCATCCATCCATCCATTAGCTATCATTTTGATTAGTTGTAACATTAAGTTAACTGCTGAGATCTGTATGTGGTATACTGACCGATCAAGGCCACACACATCAGTGGAAATAATATTACAGCAGGCAAACTTTGCCAGTGGGATAATTGAACCTGCAGCATGTTCACCCTGATTTTATTCAACATGTAATTAATGATGTGTCATGTGTCAGAGACCATGACTGTCCATCCGCCCTATCCTCACAACCAGCAGCAGCTGTTGGTGGGTTTGTTTTCATCTCCTTACCTCAACAAGTCTGTTAGGTTTAGTTTAGTTTCTGCTCTGTGTGCACAGAGGACACAGAGATCCCATTTCAGTTCATTGTATTCCCAGGTTTCAACAATTGCTTTGGTGAGTAAGATGATGGCCAAAACAAACCAATGATCCTTTAGACTCTTTGATTAAACAGACCTCTGTGCTGTGCACAGTGTCTACACATTATGGGAATTTGTTTGCTGTAATCATTTTCTATCAACAAGGTCTAATCTCATAATGCCTAAACCCTAAACACTGAAGCCCTGCACTGAACAAAACTTGTAATTACATCCTTGTGCTTGATCAGCACAAGAAGAAGAAAAAATTGCACGGAAAGACACTTCAATCAGACGGGATCTTCCTAATGTCTAAAACCCAAAATCCATGGAGCCGACCACTTTATGTCAACAGTCAGGCTGCTGCTGGTGGTGTAATGTGGTGTGGGGAATGTTTTCTTGAAACTCACTTTGGGCCCTTAATACCATCAGTCATGAGTCCTGAATGTCACAATTCTCTAGTGTTGTTGCTGACCATGTTCATCCTTTATAGCCACAGTTTGCCATCTTCTCCATGTTCCATGTCACAAAGCTAAAGTTGTCTCAAATTGAATGTTTCCAGCATCTGGTGGAATCCAGTATTACATGGTGTTCTAATGAAGTACATAAGGTACTGGGGATCTAGAGGCCTTAGGTCCATTCCACACAGATATTTAGACTGATCTGTAGCATTAGACAAGTCTTGATTCTGCTCTGTTCTAAATCCAAAGTTAAAGAGAGTTTCCATAACAAAAGACATTTTTATTTAAGCCTAAAAGTCAACCCGCTCCCACCAGGCTAACTCTTAACTAGAACAATCCAGGAACGATCAATTGCACCAGCTGGCCAGTGACCATCCATCACCCTGACTATTCCCACTTCTATAGCGGTAATAAGAGACAAATATGCAAATATGGGTGAAGGCCATGCAGTCAGAGAGTATATCTTTGTCAGTGGCATTAGATGAGCTTTGTCAATCAGGGTCTGGGTGAGAGCTGGGCTGTTTAACGTGAGGAGAATTTACTAAAATACTTCATTGCTTTGCATGTATTATCAATAAACTGTCATGTTTTGAGACCAGCCTCAGTCATGGGTTTGTTTTAAATATACAGTATGTTTTATATCCCTCTAACAATGTTGCAAAAAGTCATTCCAAGCAAATACTTATCTCATTATTTGCAAAACCTTTTTATGAATTGGGCCCCTGCCCTCTAACATCCTCTGCACATCTAGTGGTCACTTACATTCTTCACTGAATTTCAAAAGTAAATATTTGTAACCACTGAATTCTTCAGAGGAAAAAGAAAAACATTTCCTTCATCTGAGGAAGTATGAAATGGTAGCATATTTTTAATCTGAAAAGATCTTAGATTGCCCAAAGATAAAACAGGCTCTCCAGTTACTGATCTTGTGATGCTCAGGCACCTCTAAGTGTCTGGTCTTACTCCTTGAGGGACCCATTGTTAATCAACATGTGGGCTGGGCTTCATCCCACATGTGACTGTTGCTCCATGTCAAACATGATACTAAACGACAATTAAATCCACATTTCTAGTGTCTCATAATTATACTGGAGCTATCATCATTATTATTATTACAGACTTTGTGAGGAAAATGTTCATTGGATTCAAAGTTATGTCTTTACCAAATGTCTCTAATCAAAATTGTTTCAAACAGACTCCATAAAACAAACAAAAACAAAACAAAATGCACATCATCGGTGAATTTGTCCTATTTTTCACAGACTATTAATTCATGCATATTTTGTCACCCCCCCCCTCTCCATTTTGCTTTCTTTTTGTTATCTAACCCTCTTTTCTGTCTTGTGTTGCTTACACACTGAGAGGATGAGTTACTCCACTACACATATGCTCAAAGAAATGAAGGAAAACAATTTTAATTAATATTTCAAATTAATTGGCAACATCTCTGTCAGAGACAGAGTCCCAGTTCTAGATATGAACAGTTTATGGAGCTGTATCTCACAATTGCACAGTGGCTCTGGTGAAAAGGGCTGACAGTGGGGTCTGTAGTTATCTGGAAAAACCATTTGCCTCCACCGTATTGAAGTGGCAAATAAACCCGACCTATCTGCATGGCTGGATACCACAAAGAGCTAAGTGGGTGTAACATCCTTTAATGTATCTCTAAATGCAGTAAACATTCATTTAAAAGCTGCTGGGAAAAAGGTCCCACACCTCTGCATCAGGCTTGTGATCAGGAGGTTGGCAGCTTTATTTAGTATTAAACTTATATTATGATCGTATTAATCTGTTGATCAAACAAATATATAGTTTGATAATGAGTAGCATGTTATGGTCTCTGTTTGATAATGGAAGATGTGGAGCAGGTTGGAGGCAGGTGAACAAATATTCTGCACTTTCTGTCTGAACCACTAAACAGCAAAACACTT
Organism: Lates japonicus; assembly: GCA_033238685.1. Classification (NCBI taxonomy): domain Eukaryota; kingdom Metazoa; phylum Chordata; class Actinopteri; family Centropomidae; genus Lates; species Lates japonicus. The sequence goes on from BRZM01001480.1 coordinate 60,508, forward strand.
ATGATGGATGACATTTAGCCTAAGTTCAGGATAATGGGGTAGGGTGGTCTCTCTCTCTCTCTTTCCTCTCTCTGTCTCTGTCTGTCTGTCTCTGTATTTTCTGGGTCTTTGCTCTGACCTGGTCACTTCAGCTCTATCAGCTCCCTGGATGTTCCTGCACAACAGGAATGAATGGACACACACACACACACACACATCCTTGTACACCTACCTTTGTCTCTCTGTCATTAATGCATTCTAGCCCCTCACCTAACCTTAACCAGCTCACTGAATGCTGACTGACCAACTCTAACATTAAAAACCAAGTCTTAACCCTCAAGTGACCATTTAAACTAGTAGGGTCAGCATTGTGGACCCCATAGTAAAATCAGCTTCCAAGTTTACAGACTACCCACTAATGTAGTAAAAACAATGTCAGCTGTAAAATCACACATTTAAACAGCCCCTCTTACACAGTAACACCAGGTTCCCCAGACCCCTGATGGGTTGGTGACCTGACCAGGTGTACCCTCCTCTCCAACAGTGCATGGGTTATATGCGAAATATGTAAAAAATGACAGCAGTGATCATTTGTTTAAATGTTTCAAATGACCACATTTATGTTACCTGAATTGATTTGAACTCTGAAGCAACTATCCCTATCCCTGGCGTCCTGCAGAGACCTCCTGGAGAGCAAATTGTGGTCCAGGTAGCTGCAGCACTGATCAAGAAATAGTCCTCTGCAAAATGGATTAAACAAACACAACATATAGTATAGCCGTGGATGAGCTGTATGTGGATTTACCTTTTGAACAAGTCGGTTTGACTTTTGCTTATTGGACTCACTACCACACTACCTGTTTCACCTCCTTCCTTACATCATTACTGCAGCCTGTCTCTATTATCACAGGCTTACAGGGGCATCTACTGGTGAAGGTGTAGTGTCAGTGAAAGTCCACGCCAGCACTTTTGTGTCTTTAAACATCTCCCCTTTGCCCAAAAAATCCATCAGCCCAGTCTAAACTAAACTAAGCACAAGTCGTAGAAAGCATTTCTCTGAGGTAGCATAACTTGTGTGGGTGTCTCAATAAGGTAGTAGTGAAATGGTAAAATGGACTGTACTTATGCCTTTTCTTGTCAGATTGACCACTCAAAGGGCTTCACACATGTAACATTCACCCATTCACACACATTCATACAGCACTTATTATATACAGTATATGACACATTCATACACCGATGCACTGCTTCCCTCCTGTCCTCCTGCGTTTCCTGCTTTTTCATTTCTGTGTGGAACCAGAACATTGTTGCTTTCTGTTGCACTCTTCCTTCTTTAATTGTAATAGAAACTATCAGTATTAGAACAAACTCAAGATCACGAGGTAAATACACTCCAGCTAAAGTCTTAGCCAGAGACATTCCATATGCTGGCTGATAGAGGTCGTCGAAATCCTGGACGTGTATTTACCCAGACCTTCTCTCCCACACCTCAAAACATGTGAGTGAAACTTTAAAGATGGCACAATTGACTGGACCTGATTTAGAGAAAATAGGCAATTTTGCAAGTTACATGCCTTTTTCAGCACCTCTCCATCCTCCAAGGAAAACAATTCACAGACCTTGATTTTATTATTTCCTTTTTTCTCTGGGTAACAAGCCTGTTGCAACTCCCTAAAATATAGAATGCCCTCTCCCCAACTCAATAAATATTATTGGGACTGCTGACATTTAAAATTTTACTCTGAAGTAGCCAGGACAAAATATAACATCAGCAGGTTTTGCGTGGATGTCATCTCATTCTCTCCAGTCACTGGTCTCCAACCAGCTAATTACTACATGTAGTACAAATCCCAAAGTGTCAGTCTGATGAAGTGGACAAATTTCTGATTAACGAAGATTTTTGGTCTGTACCAGCTTCTTTAGGTTAATATCTGGTTTCATTTTCAGACTTTTGAAGACTGCGTTTGGTCCACCTAACACTATCCATACAGACAACTGGTTGTAGTGCTCACAGGGTGGGAACAATTGGGTGGTGAATAGCGCTCATATAATGAGTAATTTGTGAAAATATATGGCATGTCAGATGTAAAATCAATGGGTGAAGCCCTTTACGGTAATATGCGAGATATAAAGATTAAAGTAAGAGCCTTTCTCTGTGGTTCTATGACTTATTCCAGGAAAGTATCTCAAATACAACAAACAGATAAAAAGATATATTTAGTGTTCTTTTGTTGGTTTGTGAGTTTGTTTTAACTTCTAAATAAATAAACCTTTTAAACAGTGTAGATTTTAAAAGTCAAATGAAACAATTTAATGATAAAGGGAGAAGCATCAAGTTGAACCTCTCACCTCAACTTTTTTTTTTTTTCAAGCTGAATTTAAATGTGTTCATTAGACTGGTTGTTGCAGTGGTAATCAGTGAAAAGAGAGGATGACATCACTCTCTGTAATGCCTCATTTCTACCAGCTGAGGAGCGCTTTGTTGTATGACACAACCACCATTCAGTTTTGCCTTCTGCTTCAAGTTGAATTTATGACATCTCAATTGGAAGGGATGAAGTGAACATGTAAAAATATGTTTATGTCACCTGGTATGTGAAAATGACCACACCCAGCCATGGCAGACAAGAGTACATCCTCTTGGTTCTTACCATGATGTGATTACATTTCAAGGTAATTCTTGATATAACATCAGTGCACCTGGAACAACCAAAGGCATTTCATCCCAACAGCTGAATATGAGACTAAACAACTTGTAACAGTGGTTTTACAGAACTGTGAAAAAAGACTAAACAAAAAAGAAAGCTGGTATTTAAAATCACGCTGAAAACATTAATCTTTAGCAAAATACAATGATTACAAGTTCAACTACTAAACATTTCATTTCCTTGAACAAATCAGATCAAATTTACAAGTGTCCATCAACCATTTCAAAAAACTGTCACCTCAAACCAGGCGTTAATGAAGTTGGAATTGTTCCACAGTACTAAAGAAATAGAAGATGTAAAGGTATATTTATGACACAATGTAGGAACTAACAAGACAAACTAACAACAGTTATTAGTTTACAGTAATTATACAGTTAGTTTGACACAGATAGATATATGTACACACTGTACCTTGATGTTTTATCCTGGAGGGTGTGGATGTGGGAGTGTCACACTACATACATGAGACCTGTGTTAGTATATGACGGTGACAGAGCAGAGGACATCTGATACTGGCATGACTGTGAAAACTTCCTTTGTCCAGCCGAGTAAACAAGGAACATAGCCTATTGTCCATGTATACACCTTGGTAGTGACAAATTTAGCTTTAAATATTTGAACAAACCTGAGGAGTTGCATTTGATTTACATGGCTGTAGGTGATGAGACAGATCATATATTCCAAATCAGATAATCCTCTGTATTTACTCAAAAGGATGAGGCCAGTGTTTTCTCTGAGTTTTAACATCAAGTAATTCCATGAAAGACCAAACTATGGTGTGAGTCTCTGAACACCTTCTGACTTCCTCTCACTCTACTGTGGCCCTGAGGCTCGTCTTAAATAGGATCTGTGATAAAGATGTAGATCTTTAAAACTGTGGTTAGTCAGGACTCTCTGTAAATACAATTTACTGTATACTATGAAAAAGCCTTGAGATAACGTCTGCCAATGATTTGGCAGTATATAAATAACGCAAATTAGATTGAACTGAATTGAAATGAATTCATAAATGTGATTTCATTTAAAAAAAGAAAATATAATAGTTTGATTGACTTTTTTTTTCTTCAAATGTTGCTCAGTTGGAGGAAACTGCATTAAACACACATATGGTGCTGTGTTAGTATGTGTTTGCAGCAGGATAGTGTGTGTTCATGGTGATGAAGGAACATGTGTAACACACTGATTGTATTATTTTTCTTTGTTTTGAATGACAGTGTGGATTAATAATATATTAGTAATATACCAGGCTTTGGATACACACATGTAGCATCAACATCATTTAGCTGGTTTGATCTGCACATGGGATGAAATCTGTCCACTGATTGTTGAAACAGAAACAGCAGTTCAGTTCAGTGTGTTAGTCAGTGTTGTAGTTTATTGGTGCTACGTTAACAGTGTCATCTCACTGTTTGTTTTGGCTCAGTTTGTCAGACACAGTACCTTAAAGAGACCAGACACACACACACATACACACACATTGAGCAGGGCCTCTAACCCGCCCCACCCAAAAGAAACAACAAAAACACCATATGAAGGGTGATGAGTAGGGTTTCACTGACAGTTCTGTATAAAAGCACTAACAGTCAACATTTGGTGGAAATATTCACATTTACATGTGAGTTTTTCAATAACAGTGATCAACACTTCTTGGGAGATCTGACGGGGAGTTAGGTCAAAAGAATGAGCCTCTATGAATATGAAGGTTTATATTCAACATGATTAAAGTTGTCTCTTTAGCAGTTTGAATGTTGTTTGCTGAATAAACACAAGAAATGAGAGCCATCAGGCGTTTCTGGGAAAGGCTTGTATTTGACTGTCAACAATGACAATGAGGAACATCCTGCTTGTGGAATCATATCAGAATCACCTCTATGTGCTTGAACCTTGATCCCTGATGAAAACAATGAAACTATGAGCACTGTTCAGTGGACCTGAGCTGGAAGTTCATGTAGCATTTGTATGCTCACTGTCAGTTTAAACTTGGGCAATTCACTCAACACGTAATA
>BRZM01001480.1:84122-107027 GCA_033238685.1 Lates japonicus
ATGCCCTTCTCAAATTGCCAACTGGAAACTAAAAGATGTGTCACACTGCGTGACAGTTTAGCTTACTTGCACCACTTATTCATAGATGAGTAGATTTTTTTGTTTTGAGATTTAACACCCAGATGCATGCAGAGGCTGAGTGTATTGATTAATTATTATACAGGCCATGTACTGTACTAGATCCTAAAAACTTTGAATAGTACTTTAACATTAAGGAGCACATGCAGCCACACCATAGGTCTTATAGTGTACTGTCATGCTTGATCTGCCTTTTTTTCTCCCTCAGAATCTATGAAAAGCTCTTGGTTCCTCTGGCTTGAGTAAAGCAGGAAGCTGGATGTAGAGGGGCTGAAGAGTTCTGAACTCACGTTACCCAATACAGATGGAACAAAAGGTATAGCACAGACATGAGCTCCCCCAAGAGATTAATTCATGAGTAGAGTGATGGTCAGTGATCCAGCACTGACACTGAGCCCTGACAGATTCTTTCCCTTAGGGTCAAAGCACAGCATCCTGACCGATTATAGCATACAGTACATTCTTTGTGTTTTTATTTTCTTTTTGCAGACTGATGTACACTACAGCATACTCTCACTGCTGCTCTTCTTGTCGAGTCCCCCTCAAACACAAAACTTTACTAGAGACCCAGGGTGAAGGAGGCCCGATGAGTTGGTGTTTGCAGATACTTTATTTCACATCTGAAACTTTAAAATTGTTTAAAATGCTATCGTCCATATTAATTATGATCTCTCCTAGCTGGTCTGTGCAGAGCAGGGACAACTTTGACTGGGGTAAATATCTGATGGAGGGTGAGGACATAGACATTGGTACATACCCAGACTCTTCCCTGGTAAATCATGTGGACTCACCATGGGCGTTAATTACCACAATATTTCGATGGATTTGTATCTAAATCAGTCTGACTGCCTTTTTAGGGTGGTCAGAGGAGGAGAGTATGAGATGATGACCAGTCAACAGCCAATCAGTAGGAGGACTCTGGGATCCAGTTGGACAAGAACCCCAGAGGACAGGACCACACTAACAAAACCCGTTCAATCCACATGAACCCAGGTGTTGAATATTGTAAAATAGAGGCAGGACCAAAATAAGCATCTGCGTCTCTATACCAAGCTAATTTCAGTTGTGCACCTTTCAGTGGGTGAGCCTGGCCTTCGGGCACAACGAACAGCATGTGAAGTGACACACGTGCTGGGTGGCTACGGCTCACCGTTTTCCTCCACAGCTTGCATCTACCTCAACTTGCTCAGCGTGTGGTGGACTCCAACTGTTTCCATGCCTTTGCTTTTTTCCAATATTATGGACACACTGATTCAGTTTTACCCTGACTTTGTTAAGAACCTGCACCGGTATTAAAGACAAATTTAAAAAGCTAGATTTCAGAATAAAGTCATAATATTTATAGGGTAAAAGATGTGCGCGCATCATCATGAAGTTAGGTTGTTCCAGCCATCCGTCCATTATCTACTGCTTATCCTTACGGTTCGTGGGGAGTTTGAGCCAATCAGCTGACGCATTGGGCCGTGGGAGTGACTGGGTGAATGACTGTCACCATAATTGCAGTTGCTGTCTTCTCCTCAAGACTTTTGCTAAAATACACAAATATTTTCTCCTTAATGTTATGACTTTTTAATCAAAAATATATTCTCATAATATGACTTTTTCTTGAAAAATTATGAATTTATTCTGGTCATATTCTGAGATTTTCTTTGTGCATGACTTTAAGGTTTCCTCTAATTAATTTTAAATTAAATTATCATTTTAATAAATTTTGCTTAAATGATGGGTGTAGTTTTTAAAAGCTGGTAGCTATATCCAGTTTTCCCAGCCATATCGATCCGCAGTCACCACATTGTTTAATTGTTCTAATAGTTACAGCACAAATAAATATAGTTTCAGGACAATGTTACAATGATAAGTAGTCAAAAATAGCCGCGATAATGTACTTTCAGTAATGTTTCATTTGCTATTCTGGCAGTTGTATAAAATTACATCAAAATGTGAATAAGCAGTTGGACTGATGGTATCATATCAGCAAAGACTATTAAAGTTAATAGCAGGATGAGGTTACCTTAAGGGGATTCGTAAGTTGAAATAGTTTTTAAAAGGTCAAATGTGTTTATGTGGCGTCTCTCTCAGGATTAGCACTTGTATAACATGATCCATTGTATCTACAGAAGAAAAGGCCTTTGTCACAGAGACCCAGAAATGTCTGGGAGACACTGGTGGTTACATCTCACCGCATGCTGTGGTGTGTGACTGTGTTCATTAGCCACCAAACTTGCAGAGGTTATCTCCTGCTTTATCACCAAGTTATATCTTTTTATTATTCTCTGAATCCCCAAACATTTGAGTCTTTGTTATGTATATTTCCTTTGCACAGGAGATTCCCTCGTCCTTACTGGTTCATATCAAGATATTTATTGTGTAATATCATACAGTTCAGCTGTGACTTTTTGGCTATTATATTTGCAGAGCTTCTGTCTGGAGTGAAGAAACACTTTATATTCCAACATCATGATGGAAAAGTGTCTGTAAGAATAACGTGGTAACTCATGTGATGTAAAGTTAAAAATCTAAATGACTTGTATCATATCTTAATAAACTTGACCTCTATTGTGATACTTCTTCTTTTGTGCTGCAGAACTGTCACGATCTGTTAACATGGAGCATGTAAACGTGTCACGGGCAGGCGGTGTTCAGGCTGCAGAGGTTCATAGGCAATTGACGGGGGTACAGCTCTGAGCCTTGCCCTGGCTCGGTTCCTCCTACAGCTCAAGAAGGGCTCCGAGCTCCTTCCAGGACCTACCAGGCCTTTGTGTGGGCACTCAACAAATTAACACCAGCTTCAAGAGGCTGACCACAGTTGAGAAGAGCTCATATGCAATGGCAAGTACAAGTGTGTTTGGTGGGTGAAATTATTGGTTAACTCCTGAAGTTGACACTTGTTAACATGCATTATCATCATTCAAACTGAACAACCAACAAACTGGCAGATAGCTGAAAATACACTCACTTGTTTAATGGGTGGCTGGGTGAAAGGTCGATGCCACTCTCATGTTTACAACCATTGGCATAGCTGTGGCTACAAAATAACTTGTTCCACATCATTGAGCGCCATAAAAGAAAGTAAAGAGACAAAAAACACTTTCATACTTTACTGTCTCACTCTATTGTATCCCCAACAAACAATCCACACCAACACTACAGGCGGTATGCAGGTTACATAGTTCCCCAGTCCACACAAAGATGAGGACCTAAAATATAGATTAGGCATAATGCAACTACTAGATCATCATCCCAATAAACATTAATAGATTAATCTCCACACATAAGTAAATATCATTTTACACACATAAAATAAACATGAATAAATGTATCACAGTACAGTAAATTTAAATTGGAATAGCCATAAATTGGCTGAACTGCAAGGTAAAAGTGTCCGTTCAGTTCCTTACATTTACAGTAGGAAGGATCACCTGTGCTTCACACTATAGCAGACGGCGAATCACTGTGTTGCACACTTGTATTGACAAAAACCACTGAAAATATAATGGAATATACGGTGTTGCTTTTAGTAAGTGTCCCAACCATGAGGATGAAGGGTTTGTTTCTTAAGATGGCCATTGTTTGGTGATCATCCTCGTTTGCAGATGAGACTGCTGACCCTGTCTGCTGTTCTGGGCGACTCAGCCCTCACTTACTTTGAATCAAAGTGCTGCTAAAGTCTTCTGCACCGGTGTGATCCCCTAGGACTCTAATATTGTGCGGGCGTCGCGCACTCAACACCTGTACAAAGCCTTGAGTCGCTGATGAGTGTAAAGGGCTCAGGAGCGTTGAGTTTGTCCTCAGTGAACTCCAGCACTTCAGGCCAAAATTCATTGATCTTAACAAGGGCTTATTGCTGTCTGTTGTTTTTTCCTTGCTAGGTGGCTCTGTTATTTTCTCTATGGACCAAGGAGACAGTCAGACCCGCCATTGGAGATTGTAGATAGATGGATTGTTCATGGCCACCTCTTTGACCCACCAAAGGGAACTTCATCATCAAAGGTATGAAACAGATCTTTTGAGAGCGAAATCTTAAAGTATCTCTTTAACATCGTTTCAACATCTTAACCGCTGGTCCTTTCTCTGTTCCGGGAACAAAGGCGGTCCCAGTGAACCACAGGGACTTCTGGTCGCCACCTACAGCGCCGCAAGCGTGTCAAACGGTAGGCGGGGCTGACGGCGCCAGCCAGCGGGGAGCTCGGAGGATCAGGCCTCGAGCAACAGGCAGCTCCTGTGCGTTCCCTTCCCTCAAACCTCCTCAAGCAGATTATCATGGCAGAAGTCCATGCAGCTGCTCAATCTGGACTGTAAGGAGGCTGAGCAGTGGCGCGAGATCCTCGAGAGGTCAGTGTTTGGTCAATGAATTAACTTTCCGTGTCTGTGCATAGCTGTTCTTAGAGTTCGGTGTTTCCAAATTGTCTTGAACAGTGTCAAAATATTGCATTACCAGATGCGAGAGGAAGAGTTTATACCTGTTTCTAGAAGTCAGTGCAGTCACGCCTATTGCAGCCAAGAGGAATCTCCGACAGACACAGTGACTGAACAGCATAAGCTACAAGAGAGTCTGTAAGATACAGTCCGTAAAACAGCATCTGGGAGATCGATGATGTCATGGTCCCTGCTTGCATATTTTAGATGGCGTGACAACAGAGCAATACCTGAACTATACTAACTCTTTCTGGTTAAAATAAACAGTCACAGTAAATGTTAGAGCAGAGCAGGTGGTTTGTCTTCCACAGCTGCTCTCGTTTCAGAATAAAGCCCAGGCTTCAATTTATGCATCGTTATACCGTGCGCGGCTATTGGTTTTATGATCTCTCAAATGGCACTGTCAAACATAATTGGATTTCTAAGGATTATGTTTCTGTCCCAGACCTGGAGGAATGAAAAGCAGATTTACATCCTGGTCTTTGTTCACCCTCAGGCTCTACTTGGGGCAAGAGTGACTTTACAGTGTTTCTCGGAGGTGATTTTGTGTGGACCGGCTCCTCTCAGGTAGTGCCTGCCAGACATTTGACTGCCTCGCTCCTGCCACCCTCACATCGAGAGGAGGTACATTGAGTGCTGCGGGAACCTGATGAGGCCCTGAAAAAGACCCCACAAGTAAGTATCCTCTTGGGGTTGTGTGAGGGGAGGACTCTGAGTCATGTTTGTTGCTGTATATGGGTTTGACTCAAACTGTCTGCGGGCTGGAATATCTCAAGCCATGAACTACTTCCTGTTGGAAGCCGAGACACCATGTATGACTTTTACAGCCATCTTTGACGAGGGTGCAGGAAAAGGAGGCTGGCAGCTGTCTTTCAACGCCTGGCTGCCAGGAGGCAGTGGACAGCGCTTCTGGAGGACAGCAGCAGGTACTGCATACTTTTCTTGGTGAAGAATCACTGAAAACATGCCAATAAGTAGAATATTTTCTTTTTATGTTACACTGAAAATAGTGTTTTCTCCATGTTTCATATTTTACTTGGGTTGTCAATCTTCTTGGAGGCATTGACCCTTCCGGAAAACACCCTGTAGACCTTCTCGATGTACTCAGTTCTGGGTAAGCGAAATTGATGCTGTTGCTTTTTTTTTTTTTTTTTTTTTTTGCGTTTTAAATTTCCGTATTGGTTCACTATTTTCTACACAGGTTCTGGCTGTTGTGATCAACGCGGTATAAGAAATCACAACCAAGTATTTCCTCTCCTGCTGCAGATCAAATCCATCAGTTAGACACCGGTTCAACGGTGTAGGTTAAGAGGTCTTTTTCAAACTGTGCTGTTTCCTGCTCCTGTACTGTGAAAATCTTTTCTCTGTTTTATATTGTCCAAACTGGCTTATTTATTTGTGTTGGTCAAGATAAATGAGATATTTAAAGTTACCATGGAGTCTGAAACTGAAGCATTTTGCCATCTCAGACATTTTAAGTTAAACATGGTCAATGGGAACAAAAGAGAGACATCAATTAAAAGCTTGAATATTCTCAGTAGAGGACTCTTTCCCACAACTATTTGCCTTTGAGTGTAGCCATTCTCTAACTAAGCTGAATGTTTCTTTCTCATAGATTTCACTGCAATCACTAAGAAACTGGAGGTTCTGGCTGAGGAGGCAAAGGCCAAGAGCTATAAATCAGCAGATTCACGAATGCTGTCTGCTACGGGTTAAACCTGATGCACTTTGTCAACAGCCTTCCACAACTACATTATGACCAGGGTGAGAGGATGTTGGTGCCTTTAAGGACAGTTAATGTCCACTGAAGCTTAAACCAACCAGCACTTAAAGCAAGCAAATGCCTTTTCGCTACAGAATCAGTTTCAAGTCGGTTGGTTTTAGACTGGAAATCAGTCTGAAAATACATGATGTTTTGGAAAATGGTCAGTAGTAACACATGCAGAGGTAATAAGCAAATTTATTGAAACATAATCTGACCTCTTTTACTCTTTTTCGTAAGATTCTGCACAACACAGGACTGGAGTTTCAGCACCAAACTACAGGAAGCTGAGACCTGGACAGCTGATCAAGATCCATACTCAGTGTGCCTTCCTCCATGACCGGGGTTACTGCTTTGAGGGAGGTAGAAGCAGCACTCATGGGGGCAGCATTAACTGTGTGTCAGCTCCAGCATCACTTTTCTTTGGCTGAAGCTACTCTTACCTTGCTATTGAGCAGGGGTGGGAAGTTTACCTTTTTTTGATCAATGCGTGCTTACTCATCATTGTTATTGTATTCCTATTTCAGACTAGAGGCAGCTGGGCAGGCCCGAGCTTCTGCATTTATGACATTCTCATGTATCCATTGTTTTCTCAGGTCAGTTTGTGAAGGAAGCAATAATAGAAGGTTCTCAATGGTGATCTTCTCGTAGTGTGAAGCTGGATTTGGAGCCTGGGTGGTTTCTCATATAGACTGGAGGAAATTAAAATGTACAGTTATACATAGCACACATGTGTTATGTTTGTGGTAAATTGTTTAATTATGACAAGCTGTAGTAACTTTCTTTCCAGCAGGCCTTTATTATAATGTTGTATTTATCTCATAATTACAGGATTGAATCCATTGATAAAATGGAGTCAGATTTCAAGAACTGTCATGTTCCTCGTGACAATGCTCAATAAGGCTGTATGTATTGGCTCCTTCCCTCACTGTAGAGTATACAGACAATTACTCTGACTTTCCTTCCTGGAAATTAGGTACATTTTTTTAACTTTACACCTTTCTGTACAGACCCAGGGAATAAGATTAACATGGAAGTAATCTGATTTTCTTTGCTTTTCCTCCTTGCACAGTGGAGTCTCTTGCCCTCCCTCTCTGATGTGGGATTTGAACAGTGCTGAGACCATCCACATTTTCCTTGTTTTGATGCAGTGACTGGAATTCACTGTGTTTGGTCCTCTGTCTCATGCATCTATTCTTTGACTGCTGCATTGTTCATGATGATGTGTATATGATGTCACTATCTGACTGGGTGGTTTGGGCGATGTGGTGTCTTCTAAGGGCCATAGTCAAACAAGCTACCTGTGGACAAACATCAGCTTCTGTATTTAAAAAAAAATGTAAACTTTTTGTAAGGTTTTATGAGCTGTTATATTGATTATTAATAATGTGTAAATATGAAGCACAATAAATCTTGCACAATGATGTAGGTATATGTTGTTGTCAACATAATTTAACATAACAATAAAAATGTTACATTTCTCCAAGGGGTCGAACATGGCTTACTGCATATTGATGGTAGTATAAATATAACAGTATTATTTAGTCTGATGCCAAATAGATGATAGTGAGACCTAACCCAAAACATTACTAACCTCAAAGTTGTTTCTAAATATATATGAAATAAACAGTCCTTTGCATTTACAAATTACTTGCAGTTTAAATAAATACAGTGTTGCTCTGAAAGAGCCTGATGAGAGTTACTGGCCCCTTAGCGAAATTAATTGGTGTGCTCTTTTTCTTTTAATAACTGACAGTAAGCTGTGATGTAGGGGTTTTAAATGTCATGCAGACATTGTTCCAGCTGGATCATTAGGTAAAATGTAGTTGTGATTTTCAAATTGCAGTGACTTATCACACAAGTTTAAATCAAACTGACACCCTTGGATAAATACATGTATGTACAACCTAAAATGTGTTTAAACCAGACAATGTTGCCTTTCTTTTTCATTCCTAGATGGTATAAGATGGAGATTACACTTATCTATTAGCCTAATTTATACTTAGAGTTCAATAGGGGCGGCAAAGAGTCTCAGTGGTCAACACTTGTCTCACAGGCAACAAGATGGTCCTGGATCATCAACTGTATAGTTTTGGAGTTAGACTTTATTGTAAATGGTTTGCACATACAGGAATTTATCTTGGTATATGGTTGTATCTTACTCTGTAGCCTTGGACAGAATGAGTGCTTGTGGAGGAAATAAAAATGGATAAGAATTTGAGAGGTGTTTTCATTGTGTGTGTATTATTGTTATTTTAAGTATAATTAAAGAGGTTGTAATATGAGTGTCACTTGAACTTTTATTTAACTGATATGACCACATTTTACGTTTTTGTTTCAGTTTTATTATGATATATTTTAAGATACCCATACATTATATTTGTTTTTTTAAACCTGTTTTGCCCTGTAATCCCATTTGAAAACAAAGTTACAATATTATTAGGCAATTGAAAATGTTTTTTGTCCAGGGGTACTGTATCTAGTTTTGACAATGGTTGTGTGTTACTATAAACATTAATAGCTTGACAATTGCAACTGTCAGTACCTCAGCTGTTTCTTTTTAAAGCAGTGTGTTTTGACTGATTTTTATTTAAATCAATAATTAAGAGAATGGTATGCCATGTTTTGACATTTACAAGAAGATGAAGAATATTTATAATTGTTTATAGTATCAAGGGACAAATAAGAGATAATAAAGATAACTTAACACAATTAATTTAGTAAATGTTCAAAATAGATAACAGATATGGTAATATTATCAATTAAATATAAACTTATATTGTGAGGAATATTAAAAAAAACAAAAAACTTTTGACATTGTCCTCTTCGGATGTTTGAAAAGTCAAATCATGCCCCATGGTGTGTGTAGCTGACGTTGGAGAGGAGGGTTTTTGGCACTACTCACTCCATATCCCCAGGCAGGTTCTTACTGTACATTCCTCTGCCTTTACCTCACCATCCTCAGCGTCCCTGCCCTGGTGGAGGCTAGCACCGCAACTCTGAGCGGAGTTTCCTGTTAGCAGGTTCCCTGTTTGGGGACAGGAACTTTCCTGCTCGACTTCTCTCCCGCCCATGATAATAACACCGACCAGGGAAAGATTCCTCTGGCCGACGACAGAAAAACTTGGATTGAGGGCCTCCAAACCCGGACTACTGGGTGGCCAGAGGATCAACTACTCGGATAAATGGCATCTAGTCGGGGTCTATAAACGCCAAGTTTCCCTGCTAACCACCAACAACTGCGGGTGAGTAGAGATGATTTACCTCGAAGTTGGTTTCACAGTATGTATTTCAGCTTAGTCAACTTCTTACGGTGGAAAAAAGTTATACAGCGTTGCTTCGGGTGTAGCCTTTCTTGCGCCACTTCATTGAGATTGTCCAAATAGACATTTGTTTGAGAAGTAGTTTTAAAGTAAGTATTAGCTTGAGGAGGTTAACAACAGTACGGTAAAGCCATTTCTGGCTCCACAGGCCCGAGCTGTGACTAATCTCAGGCCACAGCACGGGCAGGGATACGGCCATTACCACGGCTACATGCTGGAGTCAGGACTCCCAGGAGTTTTCATATCACACATTCAGTTTTATCAAAGTTTTTTACGCTCTGAACTTTGTTTCCGAGGGGAGTTTGTGATTAATTGTGACCTGAAAGGGTAGAGTTATGTGTCCGCCAGGTGTGATATCCACTGTGGGATAGAAGATCAAAAATGTCAGACTTACACTCCATTAAATAGGCTTACTGTCGGCAGAGTACAAACTGTTTCCAGTGAAAATTTGTCTCTTTTTTTTTTTTTTTTTTCTGGACATCTCTTTCCTCCTCTGTTTGTTCCTTTGGGAGCAGGGCGGTTGTTGTACTGGAATCCCACCCTCCGATGTTGCGTTCACTGTCCAGCCCTCCTGCCGTCCAGTTCAGCCAGCCTTTTCAAACCTTTGAAAATGTGTATGTCCATAAATATTTCGAAAAAATACAATTATTAACCGTCTCATGTTCTCACAGTAGCACTTCTCTGTTGAGTGTCCATTAAAGACATTAATGAAGCGTGTGTGCTTATTAAATGAGAGTCAAACATTTACCTCTACTTTCTATTAATCTCTTCATTGCTTTGATTTACTCTCCCATCAGTTTTAGCTCAGAGGCACAAGGGATGGAAAAGAAGGAAGGAAGGAGGAGGAGGGAGGCGATGGGCATGAAGATGCTGTAGAGTGCAAACCGCATCCTGATAAACTGAGTGAAAGCGGGTTGTTATTTTCTCTGTGGTTGAATTTCTTCTTTTAGAATGCTGAAAACCCAGAAGTTAGAATACCACAACTCCGACAATATACTACTATAGTATGCTGTAATGTACAGTGAATTACATCAGTGAAGCCAATGAGGCTGAGTGGCAGGTTTGTTTTTCCACTGTTGTTGCAGTTGGAGTGCCTTTAAATATAAGTTCAAATGAACTAATATTGGAATATTTGGCTTGGAAGTCAGTGGTGAAAATGGACAAGACAAGCCAAACAGACATTTCTCTGTGCCCCTAGTAGACCAACTAAATGCTTTTAGGTCAAGATAAGTCTTTATTTAAGACTTTATGGTGGTGCTATGCATCTTTGAGCAGTCAGGAAGTATTGTAACACCATGTGAACGTTGATATTTTGGAAGTCATTTAGCATGCACTGACTTAAGAAAAATTGAACTACAAGAGATTCATTTTGCATGATAAGTGGTAACGGTGTGAAATCTTGCGAAATGAGTTTTCACACCTCAATATAAAAACATTTACAACTTCCTTCAGAAATTAATTTTTTGATGAAACCAGGTGATGAAGTCACATTGAGTAACTGGCATCTGTGTTGTGTTTTGTTTACCATCACCGAAACCTGTGTGGCAGCATCACTGGGGAGCACAAGTTCTTGTTTTGCATCTGTTTCTCACTTGAGGAATATAATGTATGTGACTTCCTCCTTCTTAGATGGTGATACAAGTGTGATCTGCTGGTGTTGTTATTATGGGCATGCTAAACTGTCAAATGTTTCATCTGCCGAACAAGAAGATGGGTGCAAGACAACTGCTTATCTAAATATTGCAATTCCACCCACCACAGATGATTTCTCTTTTTGAAACTAGTGTTGCATAGCTGATGTTTGTACAACCTTAAAATTAGTTCACACAAATGACTCGAAAAAAATCGCTTACTTTTCGCTTCTTAGCCTGCTGTTGTCTGCGAAGTTTTGACATATTTTTCACTGTATCTGCCACTCAACCACAATGGAAATGAGTGGAATTTCATTTGTGCACAGAAAAATGACGATGAGACAGACTAGTGGCAACATTTTAAGGAACAATGTCCTGGTTTGCTTGGTCTGAATCAGTAGTTTGCCTATCTTTTGTGGATTATCTCCACAGTTCTTGTCAAGATGAACTCAAGTACCCATTCCTCAGCACCATCAGTGATATTCCAAAATTCATTTGAACTGATTAAAATGGTTATTTAACGCGCAGTTTTATTAAAGTGGATATTGTTGTTATTGTCTTTTCACCAGTTGAACTGAGTGTTTAGGTTGGTGTTGTCAAAATATGCATCTATTGTCTTACACTTAAAGCAGCAGGCGAACATTCAAACCCTCAATTCATTATGTTGGCTTGATGTTTCAACCATTTATCCATGGCTGGCCTGAAATCACTCATTCACCATAGCCAATGTGTGCTGTGTACAGTACTGTACACCTCGTTAATGGACCTTCTTTTTTGGTTCATTTTGTAATTCATCAAGTGCATAAATTCGTACAGCTCATTACTTTATCTGTCTGTTTCCAGCCATTTCATTCATGTGGTACATCACTTTAAACTAACTATGCCAACATTACTACTGATCATGCACTCATGTTGTGTTCAGGTGTTACAGCTGACTCAATATGTGCATATACTTTAGATTTTTAAAATCTGTATGTGTGTATATGTATACATACATACCTACGTTCATATATAATTTTAGTTTTCATATTAGTCGAGCTACAGTCTATGCCCTTTGAGCAGATCATGATGACCCTCCAAGTTGGTTGGGTATCACAAGTCTAGAAAAAACAGATCTTGCTGCGGTTTCATAGAGACTGTTTCTGTAGCACAAACCTTTCTCCCATCTCTGATTTTGTTCTTGACATAATACCTTGATCAATGTTGTAATTTTATATTTGGCGATAAAATCCTTTGTGTAATTCAAGAAGCAAGAAGCTTAAGAGAACTATTACTGGTGTTATTATTACTGTTCGTGGTAGTGCCTTGCATTTGCCCGTCTGCCAGCACCACCTGCACCAGAGGCTGGTCTAAGCTCCTTACTGTGTAATTATGGTGGGGCTCTACAAACACAAAGTGTTCAACCTCAGGCGTGGGCGGAATGGCCGTAACCTGACGTTCAATTAACTCTTTGAAAGACATCTTTTTCTAATTTGTTCCTTGTCTGCCTCTTAGAGAGACATCTCTAAATACTGCAGTCTAGCAAGACTGTGCACTGAAGCAAAAAGCCACCAGGTTCCTTTTTTGATAATGAATACCTCCTGTCCAGACTTCAAGTTGACCAAGATCATCAATAGTTGCACTCGTAGTTAAAACTTTTACCGGCTACATCGTGTTTTTTGGAGATTTTTCTCTAACATTCCATAGACAGTTTCTGACACAAAAGCATTTTGAAAAGCAGAACTCTCTCTCTCTCTCTCTCTCTCTCTCTCTCTCTCTCTCTCTGTGTGTATGTGTGTCCTTGTTATTGGTTACTTTCAGTTTCATGCACATCAGCTTAAATGTTCAGTCGTTCCCTGTCTTGAAGTGGACTCTGCATCACATGCTCCATCGTCTGTGATTCGTACTTCCCTATTTTGTCACTGAGATGACTGATCTGTAGTCTGCGATGCTGCTTACTTGACTGTTTGCAGCTGAGTTGGACGAGCTAAAAAATATTTTTGGCTAAATCATTAATGAAGCATGCTGTGAAAACTGCTTTACATAGCAGACTTCCTTCTCTCTGTCAAAAAGTGTGTTTTGAAACCAACCACACCTATTTTTACACTGATACAGTGGAATGACTTTGGTTTTTGTGTTGTGTACTTTGGCTTTGCCATTTAGTCTCTAATTTAGTGAGCACATAAAAATATTCACTGTTAGTAGTAGGACAGTAACACATTTTTAGATTTGTTGGCTCTGTACTCCCACACATGATAGATGTCAACACACTCAAATTAAAGCTGAAAGTTAGCACGTGAACCTCAGTCATTAAGTCAGGTCAGGTCCATAGGAAATATATCACAGCCCAAACTCAGGAAGTGATTTGCATTGCTTATATGTTTATGAGGTAACATATCACTTAATTACGGCTGTGGTGCTGCTTTTCAGAGCATTAGCATGTGAAGTGAAATGAAATCAAACTACTCCTCTTGTCCAAAAACTAATCAATTTTATCTAAAGATACTCAGAAGTTTCTTAAACTGTTTTTCCAAGTGCCCTTCAGTTATCTCAAAAATGAATTAATTTGACAGACAACATGAAAGTATTATTAGCCCATGAAGAAACATTCTCGCTTTACTTTAAGGCATCATAATAGTTAACCAGTTTTTCTTTTTTCATTTTCAGCATCAGGAAGAGCAGCTGCCTTTTGTAATCTCATGCCTTTGACAGTGGTCACAGTGCACACATGCTTTGTAGAAATCGTTTGTGCAGTGCATGACTGGACTTGCACCAGGTGCTTGTCCTCTGTATGCTTTACATAATACCTGCATAAATGCATGATGAAAAACATGAACTCAGTGCAGCAAGATGAAGTTATACATCCTCTCTTTGTTTGCCTCTGGTCCAGTAGCATCTCTAACTTGATTTGTTTCTGAGGGGGAGTTTATCCTTTCCTGAAAAGCTGAAACGTGATACTGGAGGTTTCTGGCCCTCCTCTATTAGGCACTCTCTTTTGGATAGTAAAATGTGAACATCTTGTCTTTTAACCAAGATAAAATGGTAATTATATTGTTAGCATTCAGCAACCATGAGTTCTCATGAGTCACTAAGGTTGGACTTTAGCTCTGTGTTTGCAATAACAATTTCCAATCTTAAAGTGCCATGGCAACTGGCATCTTTTTCTCAAATGACATCACAAACAAATAATCTGGCCAAAGTGATTTCATCAATCTATCAACCATCCATTCACTGAACATTTCATAGCAGCTGACAAAGTGTGTTGTAATATCAGCCATCAAAAACTCACTGTCCTGCAGCAGCGGTTTAATTATGTGGACCATCCCCACTTTGTGCCCTCTGCCATGCATCCATCTGCAGAGAAGGAGGTTATTGACCTCTCCTGACGCTGAGCCTGTGCAGCAGTGACTGCCAGGCTTTTGTGTTGGTGGTCAGATGCTGGGGATTGTTTGACTCACTGTCAATTCTGATTGCAAATGGTTTTTTGATTGTTCAGTGTTGGTGACGTCTGAAAATCAGCAGTCAGCAGCAGCATGAGAATGCAAACCAAAGCATACCACACCACTTACTGATACAGTGCTAACCTGTTAGCATTTGATTTAATACTGCTGCCTACATGGATTATGTTCTTGGTAGCATTTGGGGAGAATGTATTAACATGTATTAACACGTTCAAAAATGTTCAGGTTTAATGTAGAATGTGCATTTTACATGGGCATATGATACAAAATTATGGTCAGATGGAGGAGGCGTGTGTAGGAGAAAAGGTGGCACCATAATGCCAGATAGCTGAGGCTGTTTTGATTCATGATTGAGCTCTGACCTTGTTGTTTGATCAGAGGTTATTTGGGCAGGAAGCACTGTGCTGATGTTTGCACAAAGGGGAACCTAAAGCACTATGTGAGGCTCCTGTGAAGGTTTTCTTTAAAGCTCAAGGTGCTGCCTACAGTTGCGTCAGTTCATTACAGCTGATGTAGATTTTTAGGATGAAGTTCAGCGTGGTTTTACCAACCCATCCTGGTGTCTCAGGTTGTCAAACCAAAACTGTTGTAACTTAAAAATCCAGCCACGTTGCAGTAATTCAAGTGTGTCCTTATTTAGATAAACTATAGCTTTTTCATAAGGCTGCCATGCGTTTATCATTGTTTGAGATATAGGTCCTGCATTTATTACCAAAGTTTGTAAAGATGATTCTTTTTGTCCTTTTCAGCAGCATGACATCCACAGTGACTTTAGAGGATGCTCTCTCCAACGTGGACCTGTTGGAGGAGCTGCCGCTCCCAGACCAGCAGCCATGCATCGAGCCCCTCCCCTCCTCGGTCATGTATCAGGTCAGTGCTGACAGCTGCGCTTTGTCACTATCTAACCACTCATCATCCATGCAGTCTGAGAAGACACACTTCCTCTGTGACTTGCAGTTATTTCATGATAACGTTTGTTCTAGTCAGAGACACAGTTTTTCTCACTAACTTACTTGAGATTCAGTGGTCTCACATTTAGATGGCCACTGGTGAACATATTTACTTGTGCCAAGGAAGTTTTTTTTTTTTTTTACCTGTGTCTGTTTGTTTGTTTATTTGTGAGCAGGATTACACAAAAAATGCAGAACAGATTTGCACCAATCGTGCACCAAACCGAAAGGGAATGAGCCAGGGGAAAACTATATTTTGTTATGGATCTGGTCAAAAGGGTGTATCCAGGAATTTTTTATCACTTCCCTTAACATTGCAGGATAGGGCATTTTTCAACATAATCGGACTACTTCCCTTTTCCTTTTATTTTTCCATTTCAAGAGCTAGAAAGATATGTTGGTTTGTTTGGCCTTGACTGAGGTATGCGCTTCACTGAGTGCGATTCTCATTTGTTTTTGTATTGGATGATTTCTCTTGTGGAGGATGGACAGACATGGAAACATCTCCTAGGCTGCAGTTAGACAGAATAAGAAAAAAATAAGTAAATTGCACAACTGCTAGCAAATATATAAAATGTTCCTTGACTGAACAAATCAGTCAGAAAAACAACAATAATTTTGTAGCAATCATTATAGTCGACCTAACTCTAAAAAGAGAGAGAAAAGAGAACACAGCATCCATTTCCAGACATTGATTGACCAGAGCCATTACTGCATCCATGAATAGCTTTCAATATTCAGTATATCAATGTTTCCCTGTAGAGGCAAGAAGATCCTGTATAGATAATTAGATAAAGGAAACACGTTGTACATTCAACAGAAGTCAATGTTACACTTGTTGTAGAATTGCAACAAGAACCAGCACATAAAGCTGCAAACAAAAAGGTAGATAAGGTCAGTAAGATGCAAAAAATGTGAAAAATGCCAGTGATCCTAACAGGACGAGAATTTATTGGTGGGAGGCTACAGAGCAGCAGAGGTCTGCTAAGGATAACACATGAATGCACCATCCTGGCCATCTGTTGAATTAGTTAATACTTTCAACTACATTTCAGGCAAAATTAAGAAAGAAATAATAAAAGCAGAAATATGGAATGATTTGGGTAAGGCTGGGTCACTCAAATAAATTCATTTCATGGGAAACACTGGAAATCTTAATTGTAAAAAAGACAAATCAAATTTCTTTGCAGTGGTTACTTGTCATATACCTACTTCCTGCTCACTACATATAACACAGGCTTTGCCTGTATCATACCTGACATCTGTACCTGTGTCATTTTTCCCACAGCCCAACTTCAACACCAACTTTGAGGACCGAAATGCCTTTGTGACCGGCATCGCCAGATACATTGAGCAAGCCACTGTCCACTCCAGCATGGTACGTGAAATTACTTAGTGTTTCAGTCTTCTCTCTCTCTCAGTAATGACTTGGTGGGAAAAATGAATTCACCAGAATGAGGTCAAGGGGTTGTTGGGAACAGAAATCTGGTAAGGGACTTGCCTGTTCCACCAGAACATTTGGTATTGTCTAGCAGGCAGCTCACAGGATCCAGGCCCAGAAGCAAATGGCCCACAGACAAACTGATGCTTTGGACCATCTCTTAACAGGAAGAGTAGGGCTTTGTGTCTAATTAGTGAGGGACTAATTGCTCGGGGTCGGAATCAAACAGCACTTTGTATGGGGGCAGGGCTGGCTTGAAAGCATTAATGCACTTTCCTGCTACCCACTGGGAATAAATGACTTACAATGGGGACAATGGTGCATGCATGTTTTATGTACTGTGTGTTGTTTTGTGTTTAGATTTAGTTTTGGAAAATGTTAGACAGTTTGTGATTAATTGGCCTGATCGATAGTTTTTGCTTTTTTGCATTAGAATGAGATGTTGGAGGAGGGGCAGGAGTATGCCATCATGCTCTACACCTGGAGGAGCTGCTCACGTGCAATACCACAGGTAACACTGTGTATTCCTATGACTTAGTTATGTCGTTGTAAATAAAGCTGAAATCATAGTCAAATAATCAAATTATGAATTATTAATTTTCTCTCAATTGTTAATCATTTGAGTCATTTTCCAAACAGAAATGACAAATATTCCAACTTCTAAAATATGAGAATGTGTTGCTTTTCTTTGTCTTATATGATAGAAAATTGAGCATCTTTTGGTTTTTGACTGTTAGTTGGACAAAACAATCAATCAGAAGACGTCACTTTTTAGGATTCTGGGGATTTGTGATTGGCATTGTTATCTATTTCCTGCCATGTTATAGAAAATTACTCATGAAAATGAACTGTGGATTGTTAGATGATGGAAGTAATTGTTAGTTGCAGCCCTAACCTTATATGATAATGTCTTGGTGGAAAAAAGCTGTATGAGGTTTCCTTTTATACTCTCCTTTTGCAATTCTATAGATTTTTGTTTCTCCTTTTCTATTCTAGGTAAAATGCAACGAACAGCCAAACAGAGTGGAGATCTATGAGAAGACAGTGGAGGTCCTGGAGCCTGAAGTCACCAAGCTGATGAATTTCATGTACTTCCAGGTAATTGTATATCTTTTATCACTGTTTGCTCAATGAAGGCTGGCCAAGTTGTATAAACGTAAATTTTTTTCTGTCTCCCTCTCTTTCAGCGCACAGCAATCGATCGTTTCTGTGGGGAGGTCCGTCGTCTCTGTCACACAGAGCGCAGAAAGGACTTTGTCTCAGAGGCTTACCTGCTGACCCTCGGAAAGTTCATCAACATGTTCGCTGTGCTCGACGAACTGAAGAACATGAAATGCAGCGTCAAGAACGACCACTCTGCCTACAAACGGTACTCAGAAACATTGAAAGTTGTAGTACATTGTACCGCCTGTATTCACACTGTTGATTACCACAACAGACACTAGATGGCAGCATAAGTCAGAAACCATGAAAGCCATTTTCTGTGTTGTCTTGCACCTCACTGCTTGAACAGTATGTACTAGACCTTAGGTTTTCAAGCTTGTGACACTGACAAAACTGAGACTCCACCCTGTTATCTCAGAAAAACACAAGAAAAATGGAAAATATATGTGTATTACTTCATAGAGGCGAGTGTCAGTGTTCCAGAAAAATTATGTGAGTCTGAGTCTTAGAACTGTCAGAAAAATATTGATAGTGTGACATGAAAAAAGTAAATATTAATGGATTTTGTAACCCTTATTATTGTTCTGTGTCTCACTTAGATTTTTTCCCCAAAGTTTTGGAACTACAGTTCCCAGTATTTGGAGGCTTTTGGTGATGTGAACAGGAACTGTGTTGTTGCTGTGGAGGGAGGTAGTTAGCTGTAGGCTAAAGGCAAATTAAGCCCCGTTATTTTAAACCTACAATTTGGGTGAAGTGGCACCCTAAGGGTCATGCAGAATTAGCTGTCTGCAGTTCCTGTTTACAGCGTAGCCATGGATATTCAGACTGCTATCACATAAAAAATGAAGAGTCTGAAGTTATAAAGGATCCTTTTTTCTATTATTTCCAAGCAAATATCTGGTTGTTTATTTGCGATGGAGGTCAGAGATAATGATATCCTTGGGAAATATATGTCACGCTGAATCCAAAAATACGTGTATCATGTCTGTGTAGTCAGATGTTACGGAGTTATGAATCTAAGGATGCAAATTGCAGCTCTCACCTCATTTCTGCCCCTCTGCATCCCCCCAGGGAAGTGTGCTTCACAGTCTGAAAACCTCTATGTTAGGCTTGTGGAAAAGAGATGCTTAATGTCTGTTTGGTGTGAATTTTTTTAATTAAAACAAAATCTGTCTCTTGCCTTCGCCTAGAGCTGCCCAGTTCCTCAGAAAGATGTCCGAGCCCTCATCCATTCAGGAGTCTCAGAATTTGTCCATGTTCCTGGCAAACCACAACAAAATCACGCAGGTTTGTCAGATGTGCATCATACTGTACAGACTGTCATTCATTCTTAAGCTATGATGTATTTAGAGATTTACACAAGAAGTTGAAGAATACGATTTAAAGATAATGTTACGATGTGCATCCACAGAGTGTCTTTAAAGGCTGAGGTGAAATACAGTCAGGAAAATACACAGTATATTGTGTATGTGTTAACAGTTAAAGAAAGCATACTGTATGATAATGGATTTACTATTTAATAATCATCTTTTGTTTACTGTCCGGCAGTCTTTACAGCAGCAGTTGGAGGTGATTAATGGATATGAGGAGCTGCTGGCAGACATTGTCAACCTGTGTGTCGATTACTATGAGAACAAGATGTACCTCACTCCCAGTGAGAAACACATGTTGCTCAAAGTAAGTGAAGCCCTGCACCTGCAAGTGGTGAACGATTGCTTTTCCCCCAGTCATTTTAAACAATTTACAGTAGCATTGTTGACAGTAATGGACAACCTATATATAACCACTGCTCCACATCCTCAGGTAATGGGTTTTGGCTTGTACCTCATGGATGGAAACAGCAGCAACATCTACAAACTAGATGCCAAAAAGAGAATTAACCTCACCAAGATTGACAAGTTTTTCAAGGTATGGAGCTGTAATTGTATTTTCTGAGTAATTTCACTTTTTCTGTAGTTTCACCTTTTCCTCACGCTGGGTTGTGTCTTCTCATTTATTTTATTTTTCAGTGCGACAGGCTCATCTAGTATGTCTCCACTGTTTACTATGGAAACAGTAATGCAAATCAGTGTGTTCTTGGTGTTCACAGCAACTCCAGGTGGTCCCTTTGTTTGGTGACATGCAGATTGAGTTGTCCCGGTACATCAAGACCAGTGCTCACTTTGAAGAGAACAAATCCAGGTTAGATGAATACACACTTTGTTGCCAGGATGTCTCTGTGAGGCGGGCTCATTGACAGATAATTAGATTACAAAGTAAGACTGATGATTTAGAACTACATGAGGTATTGGGCATGAGGATACAAAGGGCTATGTTTAGTTAAATATTTTCACTGCTGCAGGGTAAAGTTGTTTTCTGTTTGTTTCCTTTGTTTGGTGTCTTGACCTCATGACACCTGCTGTGTAACACTGAGAAAACTAGTGTCATCAATCCCACCATTTCATTTGCCCATCAGTCATTTGCTGTTATTCTGGTGAAAGTTGGAGTATCATGATCTAGACTAATTATCTAATTAATTATCTGTACTGATATTATAGATATGATGATAAGACTAGAGACTAGACTAAATCACATGAAGACCAAAAACCAATAATGAGTTTTCTGACTTGCCTACCCTGTCTGTGATACAACCCTGAGCCCACGTTTCTGCTGATTTAAACATTTACCAACAGATCACACAGACATATATTGTTACATTTAAAAAAAAAAAAAGCAAAAAAAAGCTCAATAATTTCCTAATAATGCTGTAATTTCAAGAGATGGCGATTCCAGTTTGTTAGTCCAACACTTTTATTCAGACTGATTCTGACTATTCCTTTGACATTTTGTACAGACATTATAATCCCCAGAGGATGAATCAGTCTGGCTTTGGTGATCCCCTCTAACACCATACGGTTAGCCTATGGTTTTGAGTGAAATGTCTGAACTGTTTGCGGATGGATTGCCATGAACTTGGTACACAACATTTAGTACACTAATTCCTGTCCCCCTCAGGATAAATTATGACTTTGGTGCCATCAGCAGGTCAAAATTTCAATTATCAAGAATACTTTACCACTGAATACCTGAAAAACTAATGCCATCAGCCTCAGGTGTAGTGAGGCTGATGGCTGAACTGTTAGCATCTTAAGCTAAACTAAGATGCTGAAAACTCAGATCAGTGATATGCCGGAGTTCAGTCTCACAGCACAGAGCTGTTAGCATGGCTGTAGACTCGTAGCCTGGATAACAAATGTTACTAAAATAGAAGTAAAGAGGATTTTCTGACTGAAATCTGGACTATCATCGGCCTCATCCTTTATGTAAATATTGATTTCCTGGTCTTAAAGGACACATTACAGTTGAGTGATATTACATCTGGCTGTTGTAGCTACCTACAAAGCCATCATATCTTTAACTAACAGTGTTGATTGTCACACAGTATGACCCTCAATTGTTAATTGAAAATGATGGCATACTTGTCTTTTTCTCTTAATTTACCTCACAGTACAGCTAAAATGTTTCCTTTAATCTTTTTATTACCATTAACTCTCCCAAATGTATTATACTATCAATATTATTTGTGTAGCCACAGCTTGATATCAAGCACATGTATGTCAGCCTCACATCATGCTTTATTACAATGTAATGTCCTCTATCTTAAGACCTTTGGGTGACTTTTCCTCTTATCAGTGTTGGTATGTCTTTTCTTTGTTAACACAAATACATGATTTCCTCACTTTGCTTCTTTCCTCTCTCTTACCCCCTGCTAGGTGGACTTGCACATCTATATCCAGCAGTCCCCAGTACAACATCTGTGAGCAAATGATTCAGATCCGTGAGGACCACATGCGCTTCATCTCGGAGCTCGCTCGGTATAGCAACAGTGAGGTTAGTATGAAATTCCCACAGGGCTTGAAGTGAGATGCTCAGGCATGCAGCTGGTGAAAATTGGTCATCAGCGAGGTGTTGGATTGTCTTTGAGGCGAGCATATGCTGATATAAAGCTGAAGAGTGGAACAGGACATTGTACACATACACAGTGTGCTCACTTTATGTCACATATGAACCCATTACATAAAGAAACGTACAGTACATCTGCCACCTGGCTATGTGAACTGACTCCTATACAACTTAAGAGCTGTTTCTTATGTGAGGGATATTTGAATTCCCAGCTGTGATGTAACAAGATTTTGAGCAGATGTCTCGCCCCAAGGGATTTTCAAAGGTCACAGTTCAGTGTGATTCACATGGAAGTTTAACTGACTGAATTGCTGATGCACTGAGGACTGAAATGTTGAGAATGGCAAAGTAATTTTAATGATCACCAACTTGTTTGCACTCAGTACATTTCATTAAGGCAGTGAACAGTTTGGCTCTACTTGCCGGTTTTTGTTAAGTCTTTTCACTAACTCATACTCTGAGAATTTAGGAAGTGTGCCTTCAGTGTTGTTTGGTTCAGTGTGAGTTAAAATGTGTCACTTTTGTGCTCATGTAGGTGGTGACCGGATCAGGGCGTCAGGAAGCCCAAAAGACGGATTCAGAGTACAGGAAGCTGTTTGACTTGGCCCTGCAGGGCATGCAGCTGCTCTCCCAGTGGAGTGCTCATGTCATGGAAGTGGTGAGGAAGCAAAGAGCATAATAATTAATAATCAAGAGAGAGAGAGATCTAAATGATGAGCTTTCATTTTCTGTGTTAATTCTTTGTCACTGCATAGAGC
>BRZM01001481.1:0-80637 GCA_033238685.1 Lates japonicus
GACCATGACCTCTGACCTCTCTCATCAACAAGGTGTTTCCCTCCACAGAACTGCTGCTCACTGGATGAGTTTTTGCTTTTGACTCCATTCTTCATGCAGCAGAGTGTATCTGCTGCATGGCTATAGACCTATCAGAGGTTCAGGTGTGTTGTGCTGGCAGCAGCTGATGTATCCTGCAGCCCGCAGCAGAGATGAGGAGCAGGCTACAGAGATCTGGTAAGCTCATTTCTCTCTAACTCTACACCCCCAGATTTTATTATTTTTCACACTTGTAGTCCTCTGACTCAAGTGACATCACATGAGGACATTTCTCAAACTTCACACAGCTCCACATATGCAGTAGTACTCCCGAACTCTTGGAAACACACAAGAAATGAGCAGATAAGTGTGAAATCAACAAATAAGTACTGGATGGACTGCTGACTGAAAGACCAACAACAGCTCCATTGTTAAGCACCATTGCTGCAGGGGGTATGAACAGCTTTTTGTGGTTATGGGGTACTGTGTGTACAATGATAGGGATTACAATTATTATTGATTTGTAGATAAAGTAGAAATCATGTCTACACCACAGCAAAATGTGAAAGAAAAACATTTTTTGGTGGATAGAGACCTGGAGGATGGGATCAGAGAGAGGGGAATGCTGTGACAAAGGTCCTGCAGCTGATTCAAACTCAGGACATTGTGGTTGCAAGGTCAACCACTGCCCTCCCTTTACCCATTCATTTATCCATCCTCCATCTCTTCTGAGGCCATTATCCATTGTGACTCTAAGCAGTGTGTAGTGATGAGGAGAGATAGCAACCTCTTTCTTTCCTCCTCTCCACGTTATCCTTTCACTCCCCAATAAATCACACAGATTTCCTCACTCTCTCCACACACTGTCGTAAAACTGAGGCAAACACTTCATTTTTTACGATTCATACTGTAAGTTAGAGGTGATGTGCTTCGTGTTCAGATGTTCCATAGCAACAGTGGACAGGAGTAGATTTACAGTATAATGAAGGTAATAAAATATCAGAAATGCTTCTCCAGCTTTTTAAATGGGAGTAAAGCAGTCTTCAGACAAAAACACAGAATTACAGAGGTAATTACTATTACATTACTAGTCATGAACCAGATTAAATGTAGATAATAACAAACTGTTGTCCTGTTTGCTGTTACATTAATGACATCGTGCTTGTGGGTCCTGTAATGTCAACATTATTGTGTAACTCTAGATTGTTTATTGGTGAACAGTATACTTCAGTATTTTGGAGAATGGTTTGCTTTCTTTCAGAGAGTGAGCTGAGAGAACCTAATACCACCTGTCTGCACATTAGATACAGAGCTGTGGAGTGTCCATCAAAGGCACATTTGACTAAATTTAATTCTAATTTTGTGTGATCAACTGTAGCTTTTTTTTAAAGACATCATTTGTCACATTATTTTTCTGTATTTAAGTCCTCTTCATCTTTTCCTCTATTGTGAAACATTATAAACTAAATCTTTCTCATGTTTAATAATGATGATTGAGATATTGCATATAGTTTATACACACATGTTGTAAGTAAATAATACAGGTGCTATAAGTAGCCACAGTGTGTAGTGGTCCATGTATAACAGCTGCTTGAGCACTGTAGGAGAACCTCACTGCTGAGGCATAAGATCCTAAAACTGCACATATTCTCCTCTGTCATCCTCTTCAGTGACAGGTCTATAGACTAGTGTGCATGTGCTGGGTGATTAAGGCAAATCTGCACTCATTAATGGCTAACTGGGAGTTAAAATAAGCCTAGTTCCACAATGACTGAGATTTATAAAACAGAACCATGCATATACACAGTATTAGAAATCTGATGCAAAGAATGTGTGCAAGAAAATGTTCAACATTTTCTTCCATTTTGACTTTCACTCACAATAAAACTATAAAGTAGGTGGTGGCATCCAAATAATCTGAACATGATCTGAAACTCAGTGGGACTAGAATTAGAGTGTTGTGCTTAAAACCGTTAATTAGCTTAAGTCATGTACCTTTTTTAAAAAAGCTAGAAAAAAAAAGCTCAAGTGTAAATTGTAAATTTCAACAGGATGCTTGATGATAATGAGATGTTGACCTCTCATGCAGATGGTGTTGTTGTCACCATTCAGTGTTCCTTTTTATGACCCTCTGACCTTCGCCATTTCTCTCTCACCCTTCCTCATTTTCCCTCTCTCAGAATGTCTCAGGACAGTATGATGTCATGTCTCAGTGCATCCCATGGGACCATAACCAATCAGCCAAAGTGCTGTCCCCTCACTGAACCTCTTAACTCTCGAACCCTTCCTCAAGCTCCTAACCTGTCACCTCACCATTATCTGCCCAGCGACACCTACCGCTGACACCCTCAGTGTGTGTGTGTGTGCGTGCATGTGTGTGTGGAGACAGAAATACATACGTAGGTGGATACAATATCTTTACTGTTGCAGTGTATCAATCTGTGTTTGAGAATGTGAGCTGTTGTGTGTGTGGTGTGTGTGTCAGTGAGGTATGATGTTCTAGTCATAGTTAGAGGTCATAGGTCAAATGCATAGCTTCTCCATACAGTGACATTAAAAGTGACAAGCACCCACCCACCCACACACACACACAGACACACACACACACAGATGACAGCCTCCTCCTGTATATGAATGAATGCCAAAAGCCACTCCATCACACTTAAAGACCTATTAATCATACTAAGCTACATGACCCACAGGGCAGGCACACACACACAAATACAGACACACACACACACACACACACACACACACAATAAAATAATAAAAATAATTATATGTTGCCAAGTGTGTTCAAAGCTAAATTGTAATGACAAACACAGACAATGTCATGCAATAAACAACATCTTCTTAAGAATTTACCTGCACTGAATAGAAAAAGAAAAGAAAAGAAAGAAAAGAAAAGAAAAGACACAACTAAGAGTGAGAGGAAGCATGAATGAAGAGCAGAGTAAAAGAAGACCTCAGGTTAACACCAACAGAGGATGTTTTTTTTTACAGTAATTCTGCTTTCTACTATATTTGTGCATTGCAACTATAATTAAGTCATGGTTAAAGAAAGATCTTCATATTCCTGTGGAAAAGCAGTGTGGTTATGGAAAAGAAATTACACATATGATCAAGATTAGGCAACTGAAAAATCTGGTTACTGGAGCATGCAAAAGCCTCAATTTCCATAACATCCCACAACATGTGTGTGTTGTAAGGAACAAACATTTGACACTTTTGCTTTTGTGAGGCTGAAAAAGGAGTTTGAATAACAGGATGGACTTGTTAAACTGGTTATTAAATAATCTCATTTAAATCTTCCTCTGTGCAGCAATGTATGCATTCAAAAAGTCATTCAAATTTCCATGATATGTGGACTGTGTTTGTTATGGTGGAGAAGTTGTTGTATTGAAGGGCACTACTACATACCAGGTAAGTGATCCATCCTTTGGAGGGCTATGAATATTCACCTTCATTGCAAACTGCCCAGTGCTTGTTGAGACATCTAGTTCTGAGTCAAAGTGCTGAATGTCTGTAAATGCAGCCTATCAGTGAGTTCAGTGCTCATGCTTAAAGTTCTCCTAATGACTTATAAAATTCTAAATGGGCTAGCCCCCTCATACCTGGCCGAGCTTCTTAACCCTTATATTCCCTCCCGTGCTCTGCGTTCTCAGAGTGCAGGGCTGCTATCTGTCCCCAGAGTTAAAAAGAAGTCAGCAGGCTGCAGGGCCTTCTCCTATCGGGCCCCCTTCCTCTGGAACAACCTCCCTATTGATATTAGACAGGCTGACTCAGTTGAGGCCTTTAAATCCAAACTAAAAACTCATCTTTATGCCTTAACTTTCAGTTAGCACTTTATTCTGTTTCGTATTTCAAGCTTCACTGGTTACCACTCTACCTTCGGTGGGTTGGGTCAGTCTCAATGCATCAGTTAAGCTTAGTAGTTAGAAAATGTTGTCCATGATGTCTTGCCGACGAGATTACTGTAAACCGTCTTAATATCGCTGCATCTCTCTAATTGTGTGTTTTTTGCCTCAGGCACATTAGTGCCCAGGCTGTGCTTCTCTCTCTCTCTCTCTTTCTTCTATTGTCTCTTACTGCAGGGTTCTGCCTCTGGAGCTGTAGAGTCTCCTGCTGCTCCCACGATCCAGCTCAACCGATGTTGTTACAACATTTTAAATTAATTAGTGTTTATGGTACTGTTGCTATTAATGTTTTACTGTTCTGTCATTATTATTCCTATAGCTATCATTACTATTATTATCATTATTATTACTTACATCTTGACATAGACTGTGTATTTTGCAATGTTGTCTTTCGCTTGAGTGCCCACCCTGAGTCTGGTTCTGCTCGAGGTTTCTGCCTCTTAAAAGGAAATTTTTCCTTGCCACTGTCACCTAGTGCTGCTCATGGTGGGATCTGTTGGGTCTCTCTTTGTAAATTTTATAAGATAAAGAATACGGTCTAGACCTGCTCTATATGTACATGTGAATTGGCGCTATATAAATAAAATTGACTTGACTTGACTTTTTATTTCTCTGAGTTAATTGGGATATGTATGTTTGGACAGTGACACAACGACCATAAGACATGCAGTGAACATGCATGTGAATGCAGTGTAGCGGTTCTCCACTCACATGGTAGAGACTATCCACTCCATGTTCCCTCCACTCATCTTTTCTTGTGATACTTGACTGACTGCATCCAACATTTAACAATATGGTGAATTGTGTCTGACATTGCTACAGCATTATGGGCCGTATGCTTGTGTTATGACTTTAGTAAAGTCCTGGCGCTAGAGACAACAGCAATGGTCCAATGTTCTTAAAAGCTGCTCAACATTCCAGGAAAGAATTATGCAAAGCTCAGATATATGTGTGTGTGTGTGTGTGTGTGTGTGTGTGTGTGTGTGTGTAAGAGAGAGAGAGAGAGAGAGAGAGAGAGAGAGAGAGAGAGAGAGAGAGGGTTCAGACCTATGTGGTTATTTATGGAACCCAGTTGAACGTAATATGTTATGTTTTTTTCTGTTATTCTCTTCCCCCTCCCTCCCTCTCCTCTCTCTCTCCTCTAACCCACGGTCGTGGCAGATGGTCACCACCCTGAGTCCGGGTTCTGCTCGAGGTTTCTGCCTCTTAAAAGGACGTTTTTCCTTGCCACTGTCGCCTAGTGCTTGCTCATGGTGGGATCTGTTGGGTCTGAGGGGGGAGAGAATAGTGGGAGAAGAACATAGTATAGAACATAGCATAACACAGGTTCCATATAAAATGTAAGGTGATGCCAGTAATACAGCAGTAGTAATGATAGTGATAATTAAAGTATTAATCAAGCAACATAGCACTAAAACTAATAGCAAAGTACAAGTAATTTGTACTTAGCAGCAGGTGTTGAGTGGAGTTGGTGAGCAGCAGGAGACTTGTCATCAAGCGTGATCAGACTCTCATAGCCCAGAGAGGCAGCAGTCACCTGCAGAAAGAGACAGAAGAGGAGAGAGACAGAAGAGCACAATACAGGAAAGAGGAAATACTGAGTTAGTAACATGTAACATGGGATATGAATCCATACAGTGGAGAGAGAGAGAGAGAGAGAGAGAGAGAGAGAGAGAGAGAGAGAGAGAGAGAGAGAGAAGCTCATTGCGTCATGGGAGATTTCCTGGCAGTCTAAGGCCTATTGCAGCATAACTAAGGGATGGTTCAAGCCTGAGCCAACCCTAACTATAAGCTTTATCAAAAAGGAAAGTTTTAAGCCTGCTCTTAAAGGTACAGACCTAAATCCCTGACTTGTGACTGCTCTGTTGAAGGATCCACTCCCCAATGAACACTTACAGTGAGACTGTGCCCATCAGAGTTTTTTTTAGCCAAGAAGAATTTACAGTAAATGTTTGTGCTACTTTCAGAGCTTGTATTCTACAAGATGTTCAGATTTTTTCTCAAACAGATGCAGCAGCCTGGAAGCACAGTTTTCCATGTGAGCTGAGGTGCAGCTTGCATGTAATCAGTGAAGCGCAGTCAAGAGAGGATCATGATTCTGATGATAGGAGGAGATACAGGAGGTGTGGTCGACTGAGCCTTCTGCTAGATTGACTTCATGCATGCAGTTTGAGAGGGTGAGTGTTGCACCAGTTCTCTCTTTCAAAATAGGAGGTGGAGATGCATAAAGAACTGCATATTCAACTGGCTGTCCTAATGCCATCTGATGTGACAGTAAGGGAGAGGGCTTCTGGGACTTTTCTCCAGCTTTCCCTCTGGAAATTAATTTGTGGCTTCATTATACATTTAATGAGTGCTCCCACGGGCTGCAGAGTCAACGTGCATAAGGAGTTTAAGTCTTTTTATTTCTTTTTAAATCATAGCACATATTCAGTGAAAACCCTATCAGTGTATTTATGAACACTGATGTTGTTTTAACTGCTCCTCACTGCAGGATGATGATCTGCTTTTGATTTGTCTCTCAGAATAGATGTTTAACCTCGTTTAATAGGACAGACAGAGAGAATCTGTAGACCTACTCAAAGACTGCCAAATTACATATCAAGATACCAGCTGGCAAATGTGATTGTAATGATGCAGGAAAGTAGGATAGTTGGAATAGGTAAAGATAACCCTCAAAGTTCAAAAGTCCAACAGTGATCCATTATCGCTGTTGATTCTGAGACAGAATAAAAACAATGGAACAGTATTTGTAGAACCTGCTTTCCCCCTGGATTCCTACTCTCTGCAGCATATTGTAGATGTATTATAGATGATATTCTTGTATTAGGCAGTGGTGAAAGTAGATTGGAGTTTCTGCTGGTTCAGTTTTCTTTGTCAGAATCGTCACTTGGAGTTGTTTTTCCACCACTCTGCCAGTCTGCTTCTGTATGCTTCCTCTGAAATATTCGTAAAATTGTTCCTTTCCCCTATTCCCAAAATACATCAAAACACAATGACATTAACTACTGTGACTAACATATCTATATCCAGCTTTGCCCACTGCAACAACATCCATGGTGTGTTAAGTCAAGTAGTGAAACTTCCGTATAAACACTTTTCAACTTGGCTGAACAACACATTTTAAGAACTAGTTCTTACACTTGAGGGCAGTTACATCTAGAGGAGCCCTGAGTCAAAGTCTAGTCTGATAATCACACTGAATTGCTGCTTTGTTTCACTTATTTCATTCAGCCCATCATTTTATTCATAGTGGCTTATTTATGTTTGGGAGATAAGCTTACTTAGTTTTGTTTAGTTAATTTTGCCATAACCAGTCCTTAGCAAATAATGTATCTATCCCATCCACTTCGACTCTCGACTCTATTAATATTTTTTTTACAGTGACTGAATAAATGGTTATAATTCTGTATAATTCATGTAGACTTACAACAGCTTGTAGAGATGTATCAATTTCAACACTTTTGTGGCAATTTTTTGTTGCTATTTTTCATGGGTGTAGTTAGGCAGCTAGCTAGGTACTGTATGTACGAGAAATCATTGATATGTTTGTGGCCTAAAGCAGAAGGAGATGAGTTAAACAGCTCATTATACGCATATGCAGTTCAACTCTTTTTTTTAATGTCTGTTTCAGGTAATTTATTATTCACCTAATTTTGACCTCTTCTCAAAAATGAACCTAATAGCAACCTAATATCTTAAGCCACTGCTGTACCCGATTTTCCCGATTTGTCACTCTCACTCAGGCAACAGATCCTATCTGGTTACTGTGTTGACCTTTCACAATTTATTCAGCCATCAACATGTAATGCCCATATCCCCAGGGAACTGTAAACTTCACTTGGTCCTGTAGAACTCAAACAACCACTGCCTACCCTTTCCAAAGATCTCACAGCAGTCAAATTTGCTGTCTCAAACTTGCAGCAATATACACTCATACCACTCCTTTACAACAACCTAGGATACAACATTTCAAGCTACCAATTCCTCCACACCTGCTCCTTCTGTGGCAGAGCCAATGCCAGACCAACTTGTAATCAAATATCTAAGTTCGGCTTGTGTAAGTATCTCAATACACCAATCAAAATCCATGCTCTAGCTACTGCCTTAAAGAATCACCCAGACCGCCAGTTTGTTAACTTTTTCAAACAAGGTTTGAAGATTCCTCCTACACATGCAACAATTTGAAGTTAGACATTTACTGTGGACAAACTTCTAGATGAAGAAGTTAAAAAAGCATTCAATGACAATTGACCATGCCATGTAACTCATCTGCCTTGCAGGCCAAGGAGCCTAGTTGTCTTTTTGGTGTCCTGTAGAAGGGTGCTTACTGTTTTGCAGTGTGGCTGACCTTTGGGTGCAAGAGCAGCCCAAAAATATTTGACTTTTTATCTGAAGCACTTTGTAGTTGTCAGGATCCAGCAAACTTCCATATCATCCATCTAGACAACCATCTCACTGTTATGCCATCATCTTCATCCCCATCATATGTTCTTACAGCCCACAGATGCACCAAACTCCAACTGCTGTCACTGCTAGGTCACCTCATCTACACCATCTGTATCATCCTTTAAGGTTGATCTTTCTGTCCCACCTCCCACCAATTCATCATCCGAGCCTCCCATATCCCAGGGCACAAAATTTCAAGTGCTCACTCAATGTATTGTTCCTCATTTCAAAAATCCGGCAATTGGCACCAACCGCCTACCCTACTGCCAACTCCAGTTCCACCATCTTCAACTGATCCCACAGTTAGATCGTCACTGCTTCACAGGACACCATTCTCAACAGTGTTGATCCCCAGGCTTTGTCTTATATGACAGGATGGAATTGCTTCAAACTTTCCATGCCACACACAGCCTTTAATTCCCTTCGCCCAATGTTTTACTCTCTCCATCTTCTCTCCACATTCACCCCTTCCATCCTCAAAATTAAATCTTCCACCATTCAGGTCTACATTAGCCGAATTAACTCCCTTGTTAAATTGTCTACAGGGGCATAATACTCAGCGACGTCTCACTCACACCTTAGCATGTTAATTAAAGGCCGAACCACATTCCATGCCAAAAGGCTTGCCCCTTACTTCTGACCTCCTTGCACCCTGTATCAAAACTTCCTGCATTGGTTATCTGTCTCCACTGCTAGACAAAGTCTAGGGATCAATGTTCCTACTAGCTTTCTTTGACTTCCTTTGCTGCTCTGATTTTACTGCTTCTTCCCTCAGCTGCCCTCCATGTCTGACATTTCCATCCATTCTTCTGATACTCTCATTTTCTATCTCAAATGCAACAAAACCAACCAGTCCAGTGTACCTCATTCAACTTGACTCATATCTGAGTCCATACAAAACTATTACATATGGCAACATAAACTCAAGACTAGCCAGCCAAGCTTCCCTCCAAGACCCTTTATTAATTGCAGAGACAGAAAAAGTGGTCACCTACATTCTGGGAATTCCTTTCATTTTGAGGCTGCCTCCACCACTTCCAGGCAGGTAATTCCTGACCAAGTTATTAAACTTCTCGGCCACTGTTCTCCCCCAGCACCCTTACTTTACCTATATCCAAAAAGATCCGAATGACATCAAAAATGCCCAATGTGCATCTTTCTGCTTGAGGTTTCCTTTTGGGTGCTCTATTCATCTGAGCATGAAGAGAAAGCTCCCCCACTCTGAGTCTCAACTCCCCAGATCCCAACAGGCTCCTGCCACTAGCAGACACGATCCAACCTCACATCATCCATTCATCTGCAACCCCAATTACTTCATCCCTTCATCCCTCAACCCTCATCCCTTCATCCCATTCCCTTCACTCCCATCCCCTTCATCCGTCAACCCTCCCTTTGGACCCTTATCCATCAATCCACATCCTCACATCAACTTGGCTCACCTCCATCCATATCATGCAATAAATCATGCTAATCCATATCTTTATTGGAGTGGTCTTTGAACTAGCCATTAAAAGATCCCTTTCTAATGTGTTTTCGGTGCAAGAAATGGAGGGACAATATTCACAATGTTTAAAATTACATTCCAAACTTTACCTGAAGTACAAAATTTGTTGAATTGAGACATATTAACTTCAGATTAACTTCACAGAGTATTTTTTCATGAAAAGAGGACGGTGGATTTTGTGTCCCATCACTTACATTAGAGTATGTATGTTGATTGTAATGTCCAACACAATTATGTTAAAGGATGCAATAAACATATATGTCTCTAGGTGTCGCTAGTGTGAATCACACCCTGAATATGACATTAAAACAGCTGACTAAAATAAAAATATACTCAATATGCTCTATATTCAACTCAGTAACCTGGTCATATTTGATTACTTTCTTAATATTTTATATATATTTATGAATTGCAACATGGAAAATAAATCATACAGGAAAAACTCTTATGGTAATTCAATTAGAGCGGCTTTAAATTTGTACATAGAAAGATGTGTGTGTAATAAGTTGGTGAGAAATCCCAGTTATGAGTCACTGTGGGAGTTTATGGCTCATACACCTTTCAACAAGCTGTCTCTGTCTCACTCTAACACTCATGTCTTTGCATCACTCTGTCTTTTTCTCTGCTTTCTATTCATTTGTAGCTCAGTCCCCCTTATTAAATCTCTCCCTCTCTCACTAAGTCTCTCTCTCACTCTCTCTGTCTCTCTCTCGCTCTCTCTCTGGTCCCTGCTGGCAGTGAGTTCTAATGAGAAAACACAGGGGACCAACAGAATAATTAGGTTAACGTAGATCTGCATGTCCCCCTTCTCTCTCTCTCTCTCTCTCCACACACAACAACACATAAATGCACACACACACACACAAGCACACACACACATGCACACAGACACACACTATGTAAATATGATTATTGCTGAATGAGGGACAGTTTGAATCTGTGCAAGCACACTTACATTGGTGTATAAATATACATCTCCACTTGCAGATATTGGTGTGTGTGTGTGTGTGTGTGTGGGTGGGTGGTCGGTAACTGTGTAGGAGTGTCACAAGCTTCCTGCAACCTTATCACACACACACACACACACACACACACTCTCTCTCTCTCTCTCTCTCTCCTCTCTCTCCTTCTCTCTCCAGGGACTAACAGATAGCACCCATTACTGTCGGGCTCATCTGCCTATAATTGGCTGTGATTGGAGCCCGTCGCCCCCAGAGGGAGGGGCCTCAGATTCAATTAAACCGTGTGATTGGTCCCTTTAAATATTTAATGCCCAGGACTAAAAACAGCCAGAGCTATACTTCCTGGAATCAAACTCACTATGACCAATGTGAATAGAGTGTGTACATTTACTGCATCTGTATTCATGCGTGGACAGTACATATGTGTCTTCCTGTGGCTGTGTGGGTGTGTGTGGCAACTTATATGTGCATGGATGTAGATGTAGCTGCAGGGTGTACATATATGTGTGTGTTTGTGTGAGTGCTGATTCAATATGTGACAATATATGACATACAATATACAGATCTTTCTCTTATGTCAGTCTGTGTATGTGTTTGTGTAGGTGTATCCATGTAAATGTACGCATGGACATTTGGCAGCTATATTTTGCTATGTGTATATTATTATAAGTGTGTTTGTGTGGTTTGTCTCTTTGTATAAAAAAAGTGTGTGTGTGTGTGTGTGTGTGTGTTTTCGTGTGTGTGTCCCAGTTAATCCGGCAGGCTCAGGGGAGAGTGACTGGAGCCATCAGAGGCTTTTCTCCTCTTCCAGCCAGTGCCACAACAAACACACATACACACACACATAGATTGCCGAGGTTGACCAACTACCAGCAAGACAAGGAAAGTGAGAGAGAGAGAGAGACTTCACTCTCAATGCCACTTAATGAAACATCATCATACTAAAAAATTCTGAAGTGGGATAACACACACACATACTTAAAAGGAGAGAGAGAGAGAAAGAGGGAGGGAGACTAGGCAAAACAAATGGTAGGAGAAGTGAAGAAAAAAAAGAGAAAACCAAACTTGATCAATACAAGATCTTATTTTGAAATGCTGATCCTAACCTGATGGAGTGATAGGCAGACGTTGGAGAGAATGACAATGTAAATGATGACAAAAACACATGAGGAGAGGGAAGTGAGTGGGAGTGAGAGAGAGAAAGAGATAGACTCAGGGAAAGAGAGTAGGAGGAAAAGAAGAAAGGAAGGATGAAGGAGGGGTAGGCGGATATAATGCAGACACACTGTACTGCAGAGCCAACGAATATACAAAAAGGAAGAGGTGACAGGAAGAAAGACAGAAAAAAAAAGAATAGGACAGAGAGCTGGATGTATAGATAGATGTACTGGACCAGCTTCCAGGTTCCATGTGTTTCTATGTGTTTAAACAATATCATGATTTATTACACATGATAATCCATTCAAACAGCAGCCTTGTTGTGGTTAGTTCAACAGAAACTGAGCAAAGTCAACTTGTTGGTTATGATGGAAAAAAGAAAGGCCTCTGCAGTCTGTTCATACTGTCTCTAAAATGATTCCAACCAGGACTTTACATCCAAAGTACATCAGCCAGGTGAGGGTCTGTCATCAGCTGACACTAGAGGATTGGCTGCTGGTTAATCACGTCTGATTATCTAACTACCAGTGCCTGTGAGTGTCTCAGGGTGAAATGCCAGAATTTCTAGAATTTCCCAAATTGTGTTGTATTTGGTTTCATTTTAAGCACAGAAATAAAAGCAACTTCTAACAATCTTGAATAAAATAATAAAGTACTCCCATCTCCCCACAGTAAATCAAAAGTTCAACTTTAGATAACAACCGGCAACAAGCAGAAATAAGAAAACTTTATTTAAAATGTTGCTCAACAGTATGTCTTGCAGTTCACTCAGTTTGTCTAGACAAATTTATTTCCTTTATGGTTTTGACCACTTGATAAGATTGAAATCACACACATTTGTCATTATGGTCTTGTAAAAGACTATCATCAATTCCTGTCATTTCTTCACTGTCTGTAATAAAGGCTTAAAAATGCACCAACAAGTACTCACCATTCTGCTGCTCTAACTTTCTCTTTA
The DNA here is from genome assembly GCA_033238685.1 of Lates japonicus. Lineage (NCBI taxonomy): Eukaryota > Metazoa > Chordata > Actinopteri > Centropomidae > Lates > Lates japonicus. The sequence goes on from BRZM01001481.1 coordinate 12,967, forward strand.
AAACAGAAACTTCAACTTTGACTGACAAGCTGAACAGCGACCAAAAAATGTCTGTCAGTGAAACCCAACACTTCCAGTAGATGTTTCACTTTAAAAGCCAATAAGGAACAATTAATGATTTATTTGTTTATTTATTTAACCTTGGTTCAACCAGGAAGCTAAATGCATCATCTTATTTATGAGAGAAGTGACAAAGATCATAAGATCCTGCAAATGTCATACACCAAACAAATGATAACACAGGATCTGAGCTACATAAAAGAGAAGGGTGACCATTCTCAATAAAATATTATTTTAATGTGCTGTTTGAATGTATTGATATGAGTGGGCCATTTCCAAATGAAGTGAAAAGAGCTCTGAAGGTCTATTTACTAGATATTTTCCTGAACTTTCAACCATATCTGGCGGGCTTAATCAGCAAGTGGAGTTATCATTATACTGTATTATATAAATGAACTCCATCCACTAATGAAGGCCACAAGATGCAGCTGAAATCACTGGAAATCATGTTGATAGAATTAGAGCTTTAGAAATGGACACTGAATTAATCTTGTCAACAGGTAAACATGGAGTGTTGAGTTTGCATTGACAGCAAATTAAAAAAATAAAACAGGAAGTCTTCTACCTAAAGTATAAGATATACATAGAAAACAGTACATTTACAAATGCTTGCTTTTCTCTCCAGTTCCTGTGAAGGTGGTTTAAGGTACATGAATTTTTGTGGTGTTTTCATAACTGTATATCATCATGTAGTGGGCTGCAGTTGTCTGTCAGCACATGTAACAAAGTCTACAACCACAGTTGATAGGAAAGTGCTTTAACAACATAGGTTTCTGTCTTGTCATGTTAATAAAGCAGAGTGGAGTTTGAATTGAAACAGAAGGAGAGTGACAGAAAGAACGTTTTGCTGCCCAGATAGGGCTTTGCATCAGACAGCCAGGAAAAACGACAGAAAGCGAGAGAGAGAGAGACGGAGATAGAGTGGCATAGAAGGAGGAATAAAAGAGGGAAAGCAGTGCCTGTGTGCAAATGCGTGATAAAGTGACGGGTTGGGAGGGTAGAGAGATACAGAGAGACATGAAGAGAGAGAGGCAGGGACAGACAAGGGAGAGAGAGAGAGAGAGACAAAGAGAGATAGAGGAACACTCACAGAGAATAGACTATTGAAGGCAGGTTTCAGTTGGTCTAAACTCCATTTTCTTGCTGTGACTGCGTTGTGATGTGATGTCTGAGCAGAGATTAGCTTTAAGAAACAACCTCTGTTGACTCAATTTATTGAATTTTACTGTTCTGAATACCAATAAAGAACATGATATTTACTTTACAGCACACTGTCTACACAGTGATAGAACCACCATGTGTGCGTGTGTGTGTGATAAGTGAATCAGTATCTATGTCAAATTATTAGGTTTGTATGATAATACAATACAAAGACATTCACATACAGCATACAGTGTGATCATGTAGAAACTACTGCATTATTTACATATGTATATATATGTTTGCATTTGCAAATTATTTGCTGATACACACATTCATACACAGACAAACATCTTCATTTATGCATGATCTGCTTGTATGTCTGTCTGAGTGTGTGTGTGCATGTGTGTGCATGCATGCGTGCGTGTGTGTGTGTGTGTGTGTGGGTGTGTGTACATGTGGTAATGCGCTGCTGCTCTGTCGTTTAGCTTGTTGACACTTTGGGGTCAGAGCCATGCAGGGAGAATGGTGTTGGCTGACAGCGTGGAACCTCTTCATTATCCAGCCATAATGTTCTCATCGCCGACGGCTCCTCAGCTCCCTCCCCTCCCAAGTCCCCTCGCTGCCACCACCAGCCCCACGCACACACCACACCACCACCATCACTCTTCTTCTTCTGGCCTTTCCCTATCCATCCCTCCCCTCTTCACCTGGCTATTTCCTCCCATGCTGCTATTCATCGCAGTCGCATTCATCCCCCAGCCTTCCATGTCTTTTATTCTCTCTATCGCTTTTCTTTTATGTCTGTGTATCTGTTTTCTTTCCCTCTCTCTCCATCTCTCTGTTCCCATTCCACTAGTTATTACTTTTCCACTGTTTCATGCTTTCCATTCTCATCATTTACCTTCATTTAATTTGCTTTTGATTTATTGGCTTTGCTGCCATGACTTTTGACAGAAATTATATTTACAAATAAAACCAGCCTTACAAAAATATCGCAATATTTATATCAAACGCTTATCTAGATGATAAATTATAAATATGTGGAATACTGAGGGAAAAGTAGCAATATAATGGCTGCATTTTTAACATCTTTATTATGGTTTGAAAACAGGTCCACTGTTCTGAAGTGGAGACCAACTACAATACCCACATCCAGTCCAAACTATATTCATAATCGGGTCACGTAAGATCTTGTTTTCTGGCACAGTGTCTCGTCTCGCATCAATATGTCTACATTTTATGGAAACGCGGATCATAGATGCAAACCATTACACCCTAAACACATAGTCCAGCCACACACACACACACACACACACACCGAGAGACACAAGACCATCCATTATTTTTGGAGGAGCAGAAATTAATATTGCTCTTTTTCACATTAGCTAACCAATTTTTATAGCATTTAGTGTTTTATAAAACTGACAATTGAGTTGTTTTTGGAGGTTTTGAATGAGACATAATTTAATATCATCTGCATAACAGTCATGGGGCAACCTTAAATACCCTATTAACGTCCAAGGAAATATACAAGGTAAATAGAGTAGGACCATCGACTGAACCCTAGGCCACACAACAACACAGGGTTTCATAAATGAGAGGCAGGAAACTGCCAATAGACATTGTGAACCTCTGAACCAGAGCCACCATCGTTCTAACAACCAAGATACAGTGGTTCAGAGGACCAGCAGCACTGACATCCAACAGCACTGACATCAACACAGCCCAACTCTACAAGGCCAGTAAAACATCAGTTCAGACCTCCCATGCTATCTCATGTTTGGTCAAAAGAGTTACCATACTTTCAGAAGTAGAGCCTGCCTGTCTCGGGAGCGCACCAATATTTCCATCTTCTCATTTATACCCTCCTCCTCCTGTTCACGATCACGAATGGAATGATTGCACCGATCCACTTCATTTATATCCCAACTCTAGAAACCAGGGCTGTGTAAACACCAGATTTTTTTCAGCACACACAGAGAAGGGGCAAATAGTTGACTATGAGGAGATATTTTCTGAATCGAATAAAAGTGCATTTGAGTGTAATTGCTAATCCTACCCACGCTTAGTGTACCTCAGTCACTTAAATTTAAGACCTATGGTCGTACAAATCATAATTAAGATTAATAACAGTTGTTATGACCAGAAGGAAGCATCATCTTCTATTGTTATACATTCTCTGGATAAGGTTATTCATCTGGATGAATATTCAATTTGTGAGTTATGTACAATAATTTTCAATTTGTATTTTGCAAGCTAGCTAGCCCTGTGTTAAGACGCAGAAGAGAGTGTGTTTGACCCGGAAGCTCATTTGAGATCAGTCAGACTCATTTGTTGTTTTGGCCATCACCTCTATCCACTTTAGGCATTACTGACGCCAGGTGGTATGGTATAAATGAAAGTCATTTTGCAGCTTAGGTATCATCATGCCCTGTGGATTGAAGTTTTGGAACACCCAAAGGGACAAATAATCAATTTAAGTTGAACGAATATATTTACTACAATATTAAGCTAGCATTTGGCTTTATTATTTCTTTTGTAGCATTTAAGGAATAGAGCAAAAAGAAAAACTCTTATCTGCCAAAACACCTTACTGCCAAGAAGTAATTCAGACTGAGAGAAATGAAGAAGAACATGGTGGCAGAGACATATACCAGAAAGCAGAAACTGCTCTGATTAAATGCATTTAAGAACAGATGGAGCTACTACCTATCAACCAAATGGCTGCTGCTGTACTTTTCGCTCTTTCTAGAATGATGATAATAATATTGATGAAATATTGTATTCAAAGTAACTGCTGAGCCTTTAAACACAAAACCAAGTACAACAAAGTATAGGGTCCAATATGTCAAGAAACATGAGCAGTCAGGTGATCAGGAAGGTTGAACAGAACATCCAGATGATATGAACTCTGTAGTTGAGGTGAAACTAACGGTAACCATCTATTTGTGTGTTCACCAAGACCATAACTGGCTTTGTATGCCAATCATGTTGCCCTAAAAATGCACTTTGTGTTGCATTCAGTAGTTTCATCACTGTGCTGTGCTCAAAGAAGTTTGCATCCAACCAACTAGACAACCTTTCAGTGGTTCTGCATCAAACTGTTTGCGCTTTAAAGAAAGAACGTGTCCATAAGCAGGATTGAATTACAAACATCTCAAGAGCCACAGTCTCTCTTTTGTGATTTGCTAGTTTCATTTAGTAATATATGTGTGTGTGTGAGTGTTTAAAGTCATTATAAATCCAATATTGTACATTGTGCTGGTCATTGCTATGTTGTGGGTGACAATGTTTATCCCTCTCCCTGTCTCTTTTCAAGTTTTATCCTCTTCCTCCATCCATGGCTCCTCACTCTTGATGCAGCCCTCCCTGCAGCCTGCACCATGTTCTCTCACCTTTACCTGTCTGATCTCCTTTCAAACATTTCTCCTGCAAGGCACCTCTCTCCTCAGCTCTGAGTCTCTATTTCCCTCGCCTGCTTCTCATTCCTCTTGACTGCCAACTTGCCTCGCCTTCTGCTCTTTCTTCTCGACCTCTACTGCTCTCCCAGTCACCAATACTTTCAATTTACCTCCTCCCTTCTAATCTGCCACCCATTCATCCCCTGCCTCTCATTAATCTCCCCTATCGCCCCTCCTCGCCTTCTGTCCTTTGCTGTCGGCTTGTCTGAAGGATGGATTCAAGGATCCTTTCTCAATCTCACACAGTCTATATACAGGGCGTCTTCTACTGTTGACGTGGGTTGTGTTCTGATATAATGCAGTGTTTTGGCACTCTGCTTATTTGACCGCTATGGCGGTGAACCTTGAGTGCATTAATATCACTGTTGTAGACCAAAATGCCAAAATGAAACTGCAATGTAATGTGTCTTATAGGATTGGACATAGTTTTCATTTTCACATCAAAGCACACATTGTTCGTCTTTAGGCTACGCCAACATAGTATAACTTACAACAATCAAAATACAAAAACCAGTTTCTGGTCTTAATGTTATGGTTGAATGGTGTACATGCACAGTATAGAGTGTAGTCACATGTTATCATATCATTATATATATTATTTGTATACTACTATGGTTGTTTCTCTATCTGGTGTTGGCCCTGGGATGACCTGGTGACAGGGTGTAGGCTGCCCAAGTAGATGGCCTCTAAAAAGAAGTTTTTCCTGCCACTACGTTTGTGTGCTGCCTATGATGAGAGGTAATTGGTGGTCTCTTTTTGTAACATGAATATAAAGAGTACGGTCTAGACCTGCCTCTATATGAAAGGTGCCTTGAGATACTGGTTGTGATTTATACAAGAAACCAGAATGAATTTAATTTAATCTTGGCCTCTAAGCCTTCCTCTATGGGGATATTGCCTTTAGTTTATGGTTTTGATCTGCTAGGTATGCATCTTGGTGGACTCACTAAGCTGCTGGGCGGTAAATCACCTTGGTCTCAGTTATGATCTTAATACGGATAGTATGTAGTGCTGCATTCACATCTTTCAACAGACTTTCAGATACTTTTGTCACTCTAACCTGGTAATCAGCCACAAGGTGCCAGATGTCCAGCTTTCTGGCCAAGGATCTTCAATCTCATGTGTTTTCACCCTAATGTTAAGGGAATTTCTTATTGGGGCTTGCCTCCCAATCTTGGAGTGTGGGAATAATGATGATATTCCCCCCGACTCAGCCCCCATTGTTGCAGTATATTTGTTGTACCTTATTAATACCTCACTAGTTGCAATAGTAGCTGCTATTTGAGGATGATTGAACACCGAACTAGAAATTGTTTCTTTGTCAGTGTAGATGTTGCTCTCAAAGCATCCACATGTCCCATAACTACTGCCCGTAGCCTGGCTGCGCCTACTTTCCCCAAAAGTTGATGATCAAAAACTTCTCTCCATCCGGTATAATCCGAAGGGGGGGGATGAGGAAAACAGCCTTCAATACACCAATTGGTCACTGAATATTTAATGATGCCTTTGGTCTCACCAATGCTCCTGCTGTGTTTCAGGCGTTATCAACAATGTGCTGCAGACTTTGGCATGATGAGATTGGGTGATGGAACATCAGCCCAGATCATCAGATCAGGAAAATATTTCTGTGTGTGTTGTACCAGTAAGCAATCAACTTATTTTGTCCTTAATTCTGGAGGACTGCTGATTACTGAATTACTTCTGCCTGCAACCCACAAACCTCTTATCAGTAACACTGACTGAATATAACCAGCTGATATGATTTTTGTGCAGGAACAGACAACACAATCCACCATCAGCCACTCACATCTTTCTGTTTCTCAGCTGTCTCTCTTCAACATCTTTTCTGTTATGGTCACTCACAGTGAGTGATCATAAAGGTGACACAGTTAAAGAGTAGACTTGGTTGGAGGAGAACTAATCATCAAAGTGTCAATGTTATTATTACTGAATCCAGTCAAGAGTTCCAATGTTAGTGAGTGATCCTGTTGGAGACCATGATTAACTGTGTAATGCTTCACATTTAGAGGTATACTATACAAAATGAGCTTCACTTTCTGTTGGTTAGAGATGGAGGTCCAATACCCAAATCTGACACTTCCTTCAAATGTACAGGGTTATAGATAACAACAGGAGGTGCTTTATGAAACATTTCAAAAGAGCAGCCTTTGTGGAGTCAGGTAAGCTGCAGCAGATAAAGTTTTGTCATCATCTTATTTGTCAATTTCCAAACAGTAACAAGAAAATGTTAGTTACTGTAGGCTCTTGTTTACTGAAAAGACAAACAGCATCAACAATGAAAACAAAATACAGAAGCTAATGTAAATAATTTAGGTTTCAGGTCATATGCGACAAACAGTGTGTATGGCCCATAAAATTGGCTCGATTCTCAAAATTATCCTGGCGCAGTTCCATATAATATTGTGCAACTTGCATAATTACTGGGTGGTTTAACTGGGCAGGTTGTCCATTCATTGACATGATATAGTGTTTATTCTATGTATGAAGGAAAATGCCATCCAATTAAACGTAAATGACATACTTTGATTTCAATCAAATCAAAAACAAGAGTAAATGAGATGACTAAATGGAAGATCACTGTTTTTAGGTCAATTGAAAATGGAGTTTGTTTGGTCACACAGGTGCAGGTGCACACCTTCCCCCTCCACAGAGACCCAGTAGAAGTATAGCCAGAGAGGATTACATGGATCTCACAAGAGTGTGAGCTAGATATTGGGAACTCGCCTATTTTATAACCTCACATCTTGAACCCATGTGTCAGAGGTGGAGGAAGAAAGTGTATGTCTCCAAAGGACAACAGTGTAAAGAAGTTTAACATTCATAAAAGGGTTTTTTTATTTATTTACTTAAAGCTATTTATTTCAAAGAAATACTTTACCTGATTTCACAGTTCAGTTTATTTTTGTCAGGAGAAGGCATTACTCAGCTTAGAAAACAGTTATGTAATGCCTTCTGTACTTACAGGCTGTCATCAGGTTTTACGAACTGGGCTGAGATTACACATTATAAAGAAGGTCTGTTACAACTGGGGGTGTGTAGTTTGAAACACATGGGCGCCTGCGCTATTAATGAATTGTGTCAAGGTGACGCATAGGGAGAAAAACATCATTGGGCAGGTAGATGCAGGGAAAAATAGCAGACTTTATTTATAGTCTCCTATGATAATGCACGCAACAAAGGAAAAATTGGGAAACCACTCTGCACTCTGGTGCTGCTCTTCACAAAAGGAACAAAATATCTAACCCAAATATATATAGCATGAGGCCCACCTTTACAATTCAAACTAGAAGATCTGGGCTCAAAGAGAAAACATAAAAATATATATCTTTTTCAATTACGAATCCAACAAGGTCATAATTTATTCATCAATATGTCAATATTGAAGCATGCAATCAAAATAACAAATCCGGTTGCTCACCACCAGCTACCTTAATTAGCTGTTGGTTTCATCCAGCTAATATACGATCAAAGTAGTAACCCACCTATTCATCCTTCCAATAAATGGCTACTGTTGAGTCAGTATGTCTCTTTTGGCACCAGAACAAGATGATTTGCTGGAAGGACTCCAGCCAACAGGTTACTGTTTCATTATCTAAGGTTATTTTCATGTTAATACATATCAAGAAATGCGCCTGATAATACAATTCTTTTGTCTTTGTCTGTTTCATTTAGTTCATAGTTTTAACGTAAACTGATAAAGAAAAATGAAAGAAGTTGCATGAAGCAGACTGATCTGTACTTAAGCAGTAAAAATTTTCTAATAACACTGTAAGCTACCAATGATGTTTGACTGGACAACATGGTGAAAATTAAACTCAATAATTTGTTTAATTCATTGTTATTTCCACTGTACTTTAGACATTGGGAGATAATGTGTGGCCCTATTTTACATTAATTACAAATACACATCATATACAGATAAATGCCAACTTTATCATATAATGTAATAAGACTGAGGCTCTAAATATGTACAATCCCAAGATATGGTTTTGATATTGTACAACATTTCTATATCATCACAGGTAAGCCTAACGGGTAGGCAGTATCACAGCACTTTGATTTTAAATAACCAGTTTCGTGTGGACAGGACAAATGTATTGTTTTGTGTCTAAGAATGGTGTATGTAATACACACTTTAGTCCCAGACTTTTCATGTTAAAGCATATAAAAATGTGTAACATAAGAATAAAAAAACAAAATGGCAGGTCAGATGCAAAACAAGCCAAACTAAAATAAAAATCTAATGGAACAGTAAACAATTAAAGGATTAATAAATAAACAAGTCAATCTGGTAAAATGTCTGCAGACTCTCAGTCAGCACACTCAGCCATATGCAGGAAACAATCACACACCCGGCTCCATCTGTAGTCGATTGTTTATGGTTCACACTCACACATACACGCACTTAATATATGCCATACACACACTTTTATGTTCTATAGTTTATATCAACACAGACACACACACACACACACACACACACACACACACACACACACACACACTGTCTATTGTATAAACTCAGGATTCAGTATGAACCACTGAATGTGTTACAAGATTTATTAGAGAATTCATTATGTAAAAACCTATATGAACGCATTAATTACAAGCAAACAGTATTTATACCATAAGAATCGAATACATAAGATCCAACTCAAATGTGATGTATAAGATGTATTTTTATTAGATATGTTTATTATACAGACTGTACACCGAATTGTATAATCAGCATTCTAAATTAGATTACACAAATGTTATGGGACAATGTGTTTTATTACAGCTTCATCTTTTATCATATCTTTCTCCTGGTTCATGTCAAACTTTAGTTTTGAAGTTTTGCCTCATACATTTGAGAGCATGATTCTGTTTCTTGAATTATATTCATATATTGGCAATGTTTTCCAGTCATCAAAAGTATTGTTTCAGATCAGTAGAAGAAAACTGGTGGTGCGTATGTTATCATTTAAATTCTGCAATTAGAAACTTCTGAACAAACCATCGTCAGCCACAATACTTCATCATGTACACACACTGAATGAACATTTGTTGACAACCTACATGTAAATAACTGGGATGGCTGAGATAATCAGCAAGTGGTGCTAGTCTTGATTAACTGGCAAATTGCCTTATAGTGGATCCCGGGATGCTAGCTACAAAAGCTAATCGGGAGGATTATTTGTTTGCTTTCAGACCGAAATTACCTATTTCTTATATTTCATTTGTAACCAAACTTTATGTAACTACTGTAAATTCACTGTATGGTGTCTTCACAGATTCCACAATTGAATGAAAAAGTTGTGACATGTATACTACCCCGACTAACAGTCCCAATACTCTACATTTTCTAAATAGAAACCAAGTCAAGTAATACAATATCTGGTTGAAATAGATAATTAAACACTTATACATGAAAACAGAAGTTAATTTAGGGAAGCTTTAGAAAGCTAGTATAGTATGCAGTATGCTCTTCTAAACAGCAGAGCTGTTTATAACCGGACGAATTCATGAGAATAAGAACCATAAAAGAAAAAAACTTTCATATATTATAACTAAACTCAGAGTGTAGCCCAGGAGGCTGGGTAATTGAGGCACAGTCAGCAGTCTAACATGCTCAAAATGCCATTAACATGCTGATCTTATCAGGCACAGTGTTTAATATGTCCGCTTCATCTTAGTGTAACCTATTGCATGCTAACATGAGCCACTAGCACCAATCGCAAGGTACACAGCTGAGGCTGATGGGAATGTCTGGCAGTTATTTGATCATAAACCAAAGAATTGGACAGTTAAAAAGAGAAGAGAAATTTAAAATCTATAAGGATTTAACATTAGGATTTATCCCAGGGAACAATGAATTGTGCCAAATTCCATTCAATAGACTTCATATATTCCAGTTCAAAGTGGTGACCAACTGACCAACAGACAGACATGCCACTGGTGTTTTGATATGAAACAGCAGAACAGTGTACGAGTAGTGGCAGCTCCAGTGTCAAAATATCGGTGTGTGTATCGGCTGCGGAGGCAGATATTGCTGGAGCCCTGCAATGTGAGCTCAGAGAGTGGGACTGGAGTGTACTTGTGTGTCCATGCATGTGTGAGTGGACTGTCAGTAGTCACAGCAGTGCCAGTACTTCATATTCATGTCTCTCTCTCTCTCCCTCTGTGTCTTCATCTCTCTTTCTTTCTTTCTCCCTGCGTCTCTCACCTGTTCATTTGTCGCTGCTTGACAGTTCTCATTATTGCCTTGGCACTAGCTCAGCATGTCCTGCCAAAGCAAGACACTGAAATGGAATTTGAGAAAGAGGGAGTGTGTGGGAGATTGTAAATGAAGAAAGGGAGGAAGATGCTGACAGAGGGGAGAGAGAAAGAGAGAGAGAGAGAGAGAGAAATAAGAATCAGAAAAAAGGGAATCAAATGAGAGAAAAGGGAAAAAAAGACAAAGAAACAGGGAGCAGTGTTATAGAGCCAGAGATGCTGCAGCATAATTAAAAGTACTTAACTCTCACCAGAATGACAATGAAGCAGCACAAACAACACTGACAAAGGTATTAACATGGACACGTATACCTCTACAGAGACAAACACCCACACTGACAACACAGACACCAAGCCAACACTGCTGAGCATCAAGAGGGCCACAGTGTACACACTGCAGACCCATTCAAACATGAACACAACAGCAGCACAAGGCTTTATCCTAACTGAAGGTGACTACTCTGAAACTGTCAGACATTGAAGTCACCATTGTTGACTCCTTACCGACGGATATCAAGTGTTATTTTCCTATGGTATCTACTAGGTGCACAGCTTTTAATATATCTAGTAGTAACCTGATACATTTCAGACCACGGGAGAGCAGGACACAACATGATATGCCAGAGTGGAAAATACGCTTCATTATGCTGCCAAAATATTAAGCTGTGGGTAACATAAAGCTGATGATTTTTGAAATCAAGAAGTGTTTTTACTTAACTTACCGTGATAATATTATGCTGATGCTATGTGTACATTGTTGCAGTAAATAGACAAAACTCTACCACGAAACTGCAAACTGTAGCAGTGAGTCTCTCCAAAGTCCATAGGCAGTAGGAATCAGGGGTAATATTCACAGGTTAACAAGCACTGAGTCTAATGTCTGACTCTGGCATATGAACGAATCTGGTGAGCCCCAGAGCCCCCACTTGATCCTCTCTGTATTCTTCTGCATTCTTCTGACTGCATTCTTCTGAAGCTGAACAGACAAAAGCCAGTGTCAGACCTCAGAGAATGTGGATATGACTATGTCCTGGAGACAGTATGCACCAATAAAAACTCGATTTGTATCAAACTCAAAAAGATTTAGGTAGAAACAGTTCATTTGTTTTGGGTTAGTGCTATTCAGTAATTCGTACAATGTGCTAGTCCAAGCTGTTACATTCAGTCTAGTACAAAACTAGCACCATACATGAGGCTAATAGCTCTGTAAACTGTTACTTATGTTACAGTGTGTACACAGCTGAGACAGTCAGGGGAGCGCCACTGCTAAAAGCTCCTGATTCAATCAGTGACATTGATGACTCAGTACTGTCAATTCACTTTGAAAATCATACAAGTACTGAACACCTCTATCATGAAGCCCCATGATAAGCACATCCTTTTTCCCGAGGCTAAAATATCATCTCAGTTTGTGCTGCCCAGAGTTAAGTCACCTCTGTTCTCATCTACTTGCTCTTCTTCATTAACCTCGTATGCAGTCACCCCACATGTAAAATTCACTTTGCATTCTGCCTGAACACAGGCTGGACATGGATGGACATGAAACTGTTCCACTTCAATTCCTTACACAAAAGAAGAGCAACTGCATTAGAAGATACCTGATTCCTTGCTAAAAAGCAAAAGGTACGAGCTTGAGAGAAGTTAGCCATGATTCCCAAGGTCAAGACATTATTTCCACTGAGGATGAAGGGGAAACACACTCACTGAACATTAATCATATCTTTTGTGTTCATTTCGTTTATTTACAGAGAACTCCCTCCAAAAAGAAACTAGAACTGATTAAATCAATCAAAGATAAAGTAGCGAGGGACAATATATTTTGTAGTAAAATATACATTTTACAGTTTAAAGCTTCACTATTGATGTTAGAAGTTATAGATTAGTTAGGTTTTTATAACATTATTTATTATACAATATTGGGTCTAAGGAAATGAATGGTAATTATAATAGGCAGGAGGTAGAGAGGGTCGCCCACTAGTCAGAAATATTCATCAGTTAAATATCCAGCAGTTTTAAGCTGTTTCAGATTCTGAATCAGTCGTCTGTTGTTCCAAATTGCAGCAATAAAGTTTGTCTCCTTCACAGTGGCTTATGGGTATTGTTTAGAGTCATCAACCATACCAGACTGATGGAAAAACCTGATTTCTCAGAATTACAGCTGATAGCCATGGTATAAACCTGTAATATCACTGCACTGACCAACGGTGCAGTTCTTTGTCCTGCTCCTAGCAGAGAGGTACAGTACTCCTGCAAAAGCTGCAATAGAAGTCATTAGAGCACAGAATGTGATTCAAATTTGAAAAACAATACATTTCCTATACAGAGGAGTCCCCTGTTTAGATATGACAGAGAAATGCATGAATTAAAATGTGACTGGATCCCAGCACTAATAGCAGCATTAATACTATTGCCAGCAGAGACACAGTAATAGAGTTATTAAACAAAAAACCAAAAATAAAAGCTTTCTGTTGAAGCATCAAGCCCATGCAGCTGGGACTAGACCCAGTATTCACACTGACGGGGCTCTGTCTGTGGTTGTGTATTTGTGTGTGTGACTGTGTGTGTACTGAATAAAGCAGAGGCTAGTTGTCAGAAAGTCTGAAACCTGTCAGATATTTCCTTAGTAGAACACACCATACACTCACTGTGCACACATACAGTATGTGTACATAGGATTGTGTATTTACAGGGAGCTTAACTGCATTCTCTGCTCTCACTCCACACACTTGCACGAATTTGAAGAGGCTGTATTGATTATGATGAGTCCTTCATCCTTTCAGGTTATTAAATTATTGATCAGAGACAAAGACTTTTAATGGAATCCAAATGTCATGGTGTGTGTATGTGTAAACATGTAGTGTGTTGTGTGTGCATGTATGAATCTCAGTATCTGGTGTGTGTGCATAGAGAGCGCTGAGAGCACAGTTAAGCTCCCTCCTCCATCTCTGTGTTTACACTGCTCTTACTTCATCATCATCTTTTTTTTTTTGACTGACGTCGAGCACGCCGCACACACACACACACACACACACACAATGGGACATTACATAGACTTGCATTCACTTCCTGGAGACTTAGGCCAGTGTTGTTTCTGCATCCGTGAGTATGTGAGTGTCCATGTGATGTAAATTTAGTGGACAGTAGGTAGAAAACAAGTAACAATATACAACTGGAACTCTCATATGGTAAAGCTTTAGTATTTCTTAGTTTAAGGAACAGGTGGCCTACATGGTAAGAGGATGATCATTTATTCACAGCAGACTTGCATAATATTTACTATAATTTTCCTCAGGCATCCGACCGAGTTAGTTCAGGTGTGGAGGAAGAGGACGGCCTCAGGCTGTTCTTATATAAGGAAAGAGGCAAGACGGCTACACGCTGCTTAATTTGCTAGCTGGGTGGACTCGCTTTCCTCTGAGGGGCTGAAAACTAAATCAAATGTGCAATGAAAAACTTAAAATACTGCATTTCACCGCATTGGAAATTCTTCATAGGTGCAGTGCACTTAATTACACTCTATGTTTGCATTCTGTCGAATTTTGGGTCCAGCCTGCAGGTCAAATCCTATTAGTTACGTGACAATGAGCATCGAAGGCACGGCATAGTGCAGAGTTTAAGTCTAGGATGTGTTTAGCTTAGCTTAGTTTACATAGCACAACAATGGGAAACAGGGGGAAACTGTTAGTTACTCTTAGCAACTGTTGGCTACTGATGTTGATGGCTGTTGAAGATGTACCTCCAATGTACTGCTTCTATTTGTATCCAAAATCACTATATCACTATTTGTGATATAAGGACATGTTAAGAGTCATCACTGTATTCCCTGCTGAACATTCCAGCCTTTTTCCTGGTGTTAGTTCTTCTGGTTATTCTGATCTCTGCCCTTTTTTTCCCCAGACCTGACCTTAGCCTTCTCCTTGCCTTCTGATTTTGGATCAAGACAGTCTCTGAGATGTACCTATTTGCTCCAGTCATTACAAATGGCTCTTCATATTTTTCATAGCAATCTGTAATCTGAAATTCACTTGTCAGTCCTCTGGCCCTCTGCAGGCCATGTCTCTGTGAAGCAGAGTCAGTCTGGGATTATACACAGAGAGACGTTAACACCAACACAAGGAATCATGCTGGCAAATATCAGACCGCCTTACTGTATGGATTGTGCTACACGTAAATAGCCTGCCTCAGCTTGTGATGGCACAGCACACTAATTGCTAACAATGCTATCAGCTAGCTTACAGCTAAAACACACATACTATACCTTAAATAAAACACACACAATTGGGTGTGGTGGGTGGGTAAAGGACACCACACACTGTCCACTTTTAGGAACATGACTGCTCTTCTTTTAATGACAATATCATTTTTGGTTTTGTCTTTTGATTTTAATGGAAAAAAAAATCCTTTTTTTAGATTCATCATATTGTGATCATGAACAGACATCACAAATTTCACAGAAATCTGACTTTATGTCATGGTTGAAAGCATTTCTTAGTTTGAATTTTGACACTTTTGTTAAAGCTGCATCAGTCGATATTTTCAAACCCCCGAGAATTATCACCAACTCTGCAGTTCTTAGCTCTGTGGAGTGTTTTAGTTTCTTTCAGCTCATTACTTACTCACCAAAATGCATGTGTGGATCCTTGTGGTCTAATGAACATGTCAAGTGCATCTCTCTGTCTTCATAAATATTTGCAAAGCCAATTTGAATTTTTACATCCATGTTTACAGTGATGATAGACTGTTCTCTCAGCAGCTCCTTTAATGACACTGAGGTAAACCTTCTGACTGATTGGCTATTTCCAATTGTAATCAATGTGCTGGAGCTCTTTGGAAAATTGCTAAGAGAAAGTCTGTTGAAAATGTTTTTGTTTTTTTTAAATGTATCAAGCGTTTTCAAAAAACAAAACAATTTAAGCACTTTAACACTATACATTTGAGGAGTCTATCTGTATAAGAACATGTGATGTACAGTGTTGCTTTACAACAGGACATGCATTGACTTTGTCTTGAACAAAAGTGGTATCTGCATGTGCATACAGGCTTGTAGTACTGTAGGCTAAGCTGGTGTGGATACAAGCCCAAAGAAATAAACTCTGTTACTGAAAACACAAACTATTGTCATGGTCTATTGTTGGAGTTATCTCCATGGACACTGCTGTCTGTCTATCATCCTTTAGCCAGTCCTCCTCTCTGCTGCTCTTTTTCATCTCTCCCTGTCTTGTTTGGTGTTTGTGATGTCAGAGCTTGTCATGCCTCCTATTGTGCAGAGTTTGATTTTGAGACAGAAAATGATGCAATTGAAAGCAAGTAAATAAACCAGTTATATACATTATCTGCTCTTTTTTTCACTTCCCTGTCTGTCCCTCTCTGTTTTGATTTCATACACACACTGGAACAAGGCATGCTGATACATAAAGTGTATGCCTCAGCTCTCCACACACCATAGTAAAATGAAATACGGAGAGGAGGAGGAGGTGGGAGAGTGTGAAAGAGAGGCTCTTAGGTGAATTGTTTTGTTGGATTAATGTTGAGGATAAATAAAGAGAAATCTGAGGTGTCTGTGAGCTGTGATGAGCTCCATCACTCCTCCACCTTGATGAAATCACCCAGCTCTTCATATTTCACTCAGATACACAATCTGATTAAGACCTCTTCCAAATCTGGACACACACACGTACGCACACTCATTCGTGTGAGCAAGCACAACTCTGTTGATGCATACACATACATTCACACATCAAATATAGAGACATATGGCCTGGAAAGAGGAATGAAGGGGAGGGAGGAAGAGGAGGAGGGAAGAGGCTCAGAGGAGAGGAGCTGAATGATGGGCTGATCTCCCGGGAAAACACATATGGACCTATCGTGTGAACACAACCTTCATACCAGCTCCCTTGTGATGTGTCTGCTGTGCCTGCATGATGTTACCAGTGTGCGGGCAGCTATCACATTACAATAATATTCCTACTTTTCTCAAAGAAAAGTGCTGTAACAAATTTCAGTTTGAGTGCTATTATTAGTTGCCAGTCAAGCAGAAAATAAGTCATTACTTTTGTTTTTCCTAAAGCACATCCTGCTCTCATCTCTTTCGTCACTCTCTCTCATAGACGAGTGAGAGCATTGTCTTTCACATGGTCAAGAACAGATTTTGAGACAGCTGGCCTCTGGGTACAGACCATAGGTGACCCCTCCTAAGTGCAACAAAATAACAGTCTACAGAATCACTGACAGCTCAGTGAGGCTGTACTTATGCATAGTAGTGTTTTGACTTAAATGCTAACATCACATGCTTAAGGAAATGCTAACATGCTAATATAACACAGGTATAAAGTTTGCAGTCACCAAGGTACTATATTTCCACTGTTGAAAATTGAAATGCCAAGTGGGAAAACTAAGTAATTCATTAGCGCTAATAAAATGCCATTGCATAAGAAGGGGGCATATTCAGTCCAGGCTATTTAGGCCCAACAGGAGGTGGAATGGCAAGCCATAACACAGCCAAGGGTGAGGCTAACCAAGGCCCCCAGAACTGACAAAAAGCTCTCCACACCTGGGAAGAGAACTGAGGACCTTGGTAAGAGACGATGTCCACTGGGATGTCATGGTTGACCAGGAGGTCTGTGGTCTCTGAGGCTGAGGGTAGCTTAGTGAGAGGTATGAAATGGACAGCCTTGTGACAGTGTCACCTTCAGAGAGAAGGAGAGCCCAGTAACAAAGTCCATTGCTGTGTTCGACCAGGGCACTGACAGAGGTTGCAACAGACCAGCTGAAGGTTGGTGGGTGGCCCTGCTGCGAGCACAGATGGAGCAGGCGGAGCAGGTGGAGACAAAGACACGAATGTCCTGAGACGTGGTTGGACACCAGAGGTGTTGTTTTAAAAAGGAGAGGGTGTGATGAACCCCAGGATGGACTTGTGATCTGGTCAGGCACAAAGGGTCGATTAGGTGGGTCATTACCTGTGTCAGGTTGTGAGTATTGAGCCTGTCTGACTAGAGTTTCTATCTCCCACATAGCTGCTGCCACCCCACAGGATGAGGGAAGGATGTTCTCCTCCTGGAGATTGGTCTTTTCTTGATCAGACTGGCAAGAAAGATTATCTGGTTTGGTGTTAGAGGGACCTGAGCAGTAAGTCAGGGAGAAATTAGACCTGCCGAGGACACCATGACGCCCACCAGGCCTGGCATTGGTTTAGCAGATTAGTTAAGCAAAGCGAAGGTAAGACAGGATTTTGTGATCTTTCCGAACCAGGAAGGGCTGTTCGGCCCCCTCTTGCCAGTGTCTCTGCTCCTCCAACGCTAACATCACTGCAAACAGTTACCAGTTTCCCATGTAATAGTTGCACTCAGAGGTAGTGTCCTTCTGTCTCCTTCCTTGATGTGGATAGGGTGTTAGGCATTGCAGAGGCTGAGCTTAGGTGAAGGGGCTCAAAAGCAGAGTCGTTAAGTAGTAGTGGGTATTTACTTTTCACAGTGATGTTTGAAGTCCACTAGTGCTAAAAGGGGAAACAAGCTGACGGCATGAGGCTGGGTAGTGACCAGCCAGGGCAGAGTAGATAGTAGATATAATCCCAACATAGTGTTCTGGGTTAGAGATATAGGATTCCCAGGAGAGAGGGGCTGCAGTGGTCTGAACATGAGCAGGAGAGGGTGATGAAGGAGTGTCAGCGATGTAGGCTCTAGCAGCCGGAGAGGAGGAGAGGTGAGTGGAGACCTGTTCCATTTGGTAAATGGACTGCATTTTGTATAGTGCTTTTGTTGACCACTCAAAGCACTTTACACTACAGGTCACATTAACCCATTCACACACACATTCATGCAGTGCTTGTTCTATATATAGTACTCTAATACATACATACCCATTCACACACCAATAATATATCAGCGGCAATTTGGGGTCCTGTACCTTGGAGCAGAAGAGCCGGAGGAGCTGGGGATCAAACCACTGACCTTCTCAGTAATGGGCAATCCGCTGCACCTCCTGAGCCACAGCTTCCTCATTTGACCACTGAGTTGGGTGACACTGGAGCTGAGGGCTCCTAACATGGCCATGACGTCCTGTAGGGTCTCTTCGTACTGGCCTACTAATACACCTTGTGAGGCAAGAGTGACACTGTGTCTTATAAGTGTTGTTAGATAAAATAAGCAAACTGAAAATGTCACCATGGTGACCTTAATGATTTTTAACAGATTTCTCAACAATGAAAATAATCCTTAGTTACTGCCCACATATACTGCATCTTTAACTGGATCATTCAGATTTTTTGACATAAGGAAGTATGTGTTACTCACTGGTATTGATGCATGTAGATAAGCATGGATCACCTCCCACTGAGGTGGCACCTTGTCAGACAGAAGAGAGGAAAAGTCAACATCTGTAGCAGATGTTTCTGGTAAAATCCTGTAAATGTGTTGGTGAACTATATGACCTGTATGATGTTCAGTGTCATTATATCAAGGGACAAAGGATAAATCCATAAGAAGTGAAAGGTACTAGTAAAACATGCATTTCCAGTATTTTATTTGTCACTTCCTGTGTTTTAGATCTACATTTTGTGAAAAGCATCTCAATTAGAGGGTGACTCTTTACTGCTGAGGCTCTGGTTGCTGCTTTAGCCTGAAAGGCCAGGACAATTTTCAAATTAATACCTGCATAACACATCTCTAAGCTGGAGACAAGTGCTTTCCTGGTGATATTGTTAATTTGTGAGTGTTGGCTTGGCCAGCCAGAAACTCATTACCTGTCTTCAAGTTTAATCCATCCAGTCCGGTCTAGCTGCACTACAGATTCCACAGTGCCATTAAAACAACAATAAAACTCATCAAGGAGCAGGAAAGGGAAGGAGGTGGGTGGGGGTTGAGGGGTAGGAGATAGATAGTGGGATGAAGATACTGATTGTAGAGTTTTTTTATGTCAGATAATTCAGACTTAATTTCTGAAAGAAAACCCAAAACAATTAAAGTTACCTTGATCAGTGGTAGAAAAGGTGGTAGATACTGACATCCTGCCAGATACAGTGGTATGAAAAAGATTGGGCACCCCTGATAATTCTTTTGATTTTCCTTTATAAATCACTGGTTGTTCGGATCAGCAATTTCAGTTAAATATATCATATAGCAGACAAACACAGTGATATATGAGAAGTGAAATGAAGTTTATAGGATTTACAGAAATGTGCACACCTTTAAAATAAAGTAGGCAGGTGCATAAATTTGGGCACCCCAACAGAAAAATTACATCAATATTCAGTATGTCCTCCTTTGCAGAAATAACAGCCTCTAAACGCTTCCTTTATAGCTTCCAATGAGGGTCTGGATTCTGTTGAAGGTAGGCTTTTACTCCTTTACAAAACATCTCCAGTTCAGTCAGGTTTGATGGTTTCCGCATGGACAGCCCGCGTAAATCACACCACAGATTTTCAATAATATTCAGGTCTGGGGACTGAGATGGCTATTCCAGAACGTTGTACTTGTTCCTCTGCATGAATGCCTTAGTAGAATTTGAGCAGTGTTAGGGTCGTTGTCTTGTTAGCATCCCGCCTGCCAACTTCAGCTTTGTCACTGATTCTTGGGAACACTTGTTCTAAGAATCTGCTGATACTGGGACTGAACCATGCGACCTTCAACTTTAACAAGATTGCCAGGGCACTGTTTGCCACAGCCCCACAGCATGAGATGGAACCACCACCAAATTCCACTGTGGGTAGTAAGTACTTGTCTTGGGAATGCTGTGTTCTTTCATCCTCGCCATGCATACCGCCTTTGTTATGTCCAAATAACTCAATTTTAGTTTATCAGTCCACAGCACCTTATTCCAAAATGAAGTTGGTTTGTCCAAATGGATTTATATACCAGGCGCCTGTTTGTGGTATGTGTGCTCAGAAAAGTTTTCCGTGATTACTCCCATACAGCATCACCTTGTGCAAAGTGCGCTGAATAGTTGAACGATGCACAGTGACACCATCTGCAAGATCATGTTGTGGTGGTCTTTGGAGCTGGTCTGTGGGTTGAGTTTGACTGTTCTCACCATCCTTCGCCTGTGCTTATCTGGATTTTGGCCTGCCACTCCGGCCTTTACCAGAACTGGTGCTTGTGGTCACCCATTTCTCACTATGTTTCTCACAGTGGAAATTGACAGCTGAAATCTCTGAGCGAGTGAACTTCCCTAAAACCATGATGTTGAACAATCTTTGCTTTCAGGTCATTTGACAGTTGTTTTGAGGTTCTATGTTGGCACTCTTCAGAGAAGATGCAAAGAGGAGAACAACTTGCAATTGGCTACCTTAAATACCCTTCATGATTGGCTTCACCTGTGTATGTAGGTCAAGGGTCAGTGAGCTTACCAAACAAATTTTGTGTTCCAATAATTAGTGCTAAAGGTTCAAATCAATAAACAACATATGCCCAAATCTCTATGCACCTGCCTACTTTTTGTTTAAAGAATTATTGCACACACTTTCTGTAAACTTACAAACTTCATTTCACTCTCATATATCACTGTGCTTGTCTGCTATATGATATATTTAACTGAAATTGCTGATCCGAACAACCAGTGATTTATAAAGGAAAATCTTGAAAATTATCAGGGGTGCCCAAACTTTTTCATACCACTGTACCTACCCCAGAATTAGTCCCTGAGACTTGAGATGAGGAGACTGCAGACTGACTGTCCCATCTACAGTAAGTCTGCTGTTCGGAATACTTCATGTGTGCTGTGGGGCAAAAAAAGACTGCTGCATGAAAAAAAACAGTCAGTCAATGTGATTTACTGTATAAAATGTCAAAGTGCAGTCATTTGTTGATTTCTGTAGAAATGAAGTACTAGAAATAGCCCATATCTACTATTAGATCAGGTATTGGCTGAGGTAGTGAATGTATATCACCACAGAGAGGAAGAAAAAAACTCGAACTTCAATATGAAACATAATTAATTACTGATAATAAGTAATTATCTTTGAATAAATATCTTAAATGGCATTTTTGAAATATAATAACCTGCAAATAATGTATACAGTAGTGACATTAGGTTGTCAGTGCCAGTCAAAAGAATCTGTACTGTTACAGTGGTATGAAAAAGTTTGGGCACCCCTGATAATTTTCAAGATTTTCCTTTATAAATCACTGGTTGTTCGAATCAGTAATTTCATAGCTAAATATATCATAGCAGACAAACACAGTGATATATGAGAAGTGAAATGAAGTTTAGGATTTACAGTGTGCAATACCTCTTTAAACAAAAGTAGGCAGGTGCATAAATTTGGGCACCCCAACAGAAAATTACATCATTATTCAGTATGTCCTCCTTGCAGAAATAACAGCCTCTAAACGCTCCTATAGCTTCCAATGAGGGTCTGATTCTGGTTGAAGGTATTTTGACCATTCTTCATAAAACATCTCCAGTTCAGTCAGGTTTGATGGTTTCTGTGCATGACAGCCCGCTTTAAATCAATAATAATTCACAGATTTTCAATAATATTCAGGTCCGGGACTGAGAATGGGCTAGCTCCAGAACGTTGTACTTTGTTCCTCTGCATGAATGCCTTAGTAGAATTTGAGCAGTGTTTAGGTCGTTGTCTTGTTGAAGCATCCAGCCCCGGCGCAACTTCAACTTTGTCACTGATTCTGAACACAACTGCAAGAATCTGCTGATACTGGACTGGAACCATGCGACCAACTTTAACAAGATTGGTACCTGCTCTGGCCACACAGTCCCACAGCATGATGGAACCACCACCACCTTACTGTGGGTATGCGTTTGTCTGAATGCTAGTTCTTCATCCGCCTATGCATACCGCCTTGTTATGTCCAAATAACTCAATTTAAGTTTCATCAGTCCACAGCACCTATTCCAAAATGAAGCTGGTTTGTCCAAATGCTTTAGCATACCTCAGGCGCCTCTGTTTGTGGCATGCGCAGAAAAGGCTTCTTCCAGACATTCTCCCATACAGCATCACCTTTGTGCAAAAGTGCTGAATAGTTGAACGATGCACAGGACACCATCTGTAGCAAGAGATCATGTTGCAGGTCTGAGCTGGTCTGTGGTTGAGTTTGACTGTTCTCACCATCCTTCGCCTGTGCTTATCTGAGATTTTTTCTTGGCCTGCCACCCGGCCTTTACCAGAACTGTGCCTGTGGTCACCCATTTCTCACTTATGTTTCGCCAGTGAAAACTGAGCTGAAATCTCTGAGCTTGCTGAATCCTTCTTTCCCTGCAAACCATGATGCTGAACAATCTTTGCTTTCAAGTCATTTGACAGTTGTTTTGAGGCTCCCATGTTGGCACCTTCTCAGAGAGAAGATGCAAAAGAGGAACAACTTCCAATTGGCCACCCTTAAATACCTCCTTTCTCATGATTGCCTCACCTGTATGCAGGTCAAGGGTCAATGAGCTTACCAAAACAAATTTTGTGTTCCAATAATTAGTGCTAAAGGTATTCAAATCAATAAAACAACAGAAATGCAACTTATGCACCTGCCTACTTTTATTTAAAGAATTATTGCACTTTCTGTAAATCCTATAAACTCATTTCACTTCTCATATATCACTGTGTTTGTCTGCTATATGATATATTTAACTGAAATTGCTGATCCGAACAACCAGTGATTTATAAAGGAAAATCTTGAAAATTATCAGGGGTGCCCAAACTTTTTCATACCACTGTAGGTCAATGATTCAGCTTTTTTCTGATCTGCCACTTGTCACAGAAAAATAATTATTCTTAAAATGTTCAAAAGGTTTTAAGGTTCTATTCAGAACCATCACATTAAAGAACTTCCTCATGTAGTGGCTGGTTCTTTGGCTCATTTAAAATATTCTCTATTCTTATTTGAAGTGTTTAATGGTGGGTGACATCATAGAATAAAAGAAACTTCCATTGTTTGAGGTGGTTGGCCACTAACTGGCTGATTTGAAAATTAGCATGTGCTAAGCAGTTACAAAAATAAATACCTAATAAATTCCACTCTCAACAAAGATAAATATTGAGTAGGAGGTTGTGATAAGTGGTAACACCAGTATTCTTTGTTTTCTCCCAGCTTCACACTGAAGGTGATTTTTTTTTTAAAGTCCTCTCCTGCCAAAATAAATATGGAGGATAGTAATATTAGTTTTTAAAAAGCTGATGAAAAAAGCTTATCTTAGCTGATGTTGTTTATAGAGAAACATAAAACATTTATTAAATAATAATCCAGTTCCCAATCTGCAATCTGCTGAGACAGGATACACATGCTTTTCTACCCAGTTGTTGGTGGGCAGTAGAGCTGGATGAGCCATTTTAACATATTGTTATATTTTAGATAAGGAACTTAGGTTATGTGTTATGGAGGGGATGGGATGGATTGTCCATGGTGGAGAGCACTTTGTTCAGTGACCTCCTGTCCCTCATGGACTCAAACATCAGCCTCATGAATGAGTTCATTCATCCTGCTGATATCTCTGGCACAGACACTTCTCTTCCAGCAGACCCTGGTGCTGTAGATGGTACTCATCACCAATGTTCCCTCTAAGCTGCGCGCCTGCGCAATCGCGCACTGCTCCCGCTTTCTCCGTGCACAGCAAAACTATGTAGCGCATAAAATTACCGTGTGCGACGGTGTGCACGTCTGATGTTGCTCACAGTGGTCCAAGGAATTCTCAGGGAGTTTGTGTGTATGCTCAGACACATGAAAAATTAGGGGGAACATTGCTCATCACCACAGACTGGTAGTCTCCAGTATCTTGTTGCATACATAGAAAGATCGGAGCTTCCTCAGAAATAAAATTCTGCTCATCCCTTTCTTGTATATAACGTCAGTGTTGGTGTTCCAGTCCAGTCTGCTATTGAGGTGGACACCAAGTGATGTAAATTTCATCATCGGAGGGTGTATGTGAGGCTCTGTGAGGAGCTTTCAATTTGGTCCACATGGCCACTATACTTAAAGGACACCAACTGCACATGCACTCCTCCAAGTGGACTCCAAGCGTACTCCACAGCTTCCATGTGCATGTGCAAAGGATTATGATTGAGACCTTAATGGAACCAAAAATGGTTGGTTCAAGCTAATATCTTGTGCGCTTACAATATTAATTGGTTCACACATAAGACGGATCATCTCTCATAGTTTGGGGCTCCGTAGACTCTTTGAAGACTATAAATCATCGTCTTGTTCCTCCATCCAACACTTTTTATATTACAAGTTGTAATAAAGTTTACATCCTCTAGGGGTCACTAGCAGGGCTTTAGACTTTTACTCTTGTTTATTTATTATTATTGATATCCTATTATGAACTGTAATGCATTTTGTGGGTATCAGTCAATTCCATTTCATTGCTTTTTGCAGAGTGGGGCTGAATTAGAACTGGGGAGAGATAGATGGGAGAGGCAGGGGGATGAGTGGGGCTGATGGGGGTGTACAGCTCCATTAAGACAACAGTTAAAGTAGTGGTGACTACAGAGCAGAGAGGAGACAGCCCTGACCAAGACTTATTAGTCAGCAGCACACTACTCAGCACTGAGGACAGGGCCAGGGTCTTTGTGTGCTACGCTCCAGCACATGTGCCAATGTGCTCCGTCTCTGTGCCAAAACACATCCCTAGCTGTTACTGGCAATCAGCCCTTTACCTGTTCCGATGACATGTATCAGTTGTAGAGATGAAGATTCTACCTACAATGGCAACACCTTTGCCCAGGATGGAACACGAACACACTGTGAGAATTGTACTTCCATGTAACTGACTCTGGCAGATTTCACCCGCAATACATGCTGTGTGCATTCAAAGCTAGCATTAATAGGCTTTTTCTTATCCAGAGGAGATATTTCCTTTCATGGATAACATATTAGTAGCTGGTTAAAAACATAACCTTGCAACTTTCCCTCATTTTCCCCCTCCAATCATTTTTCTGTCTGTATATCTCTTAGGGCTCAAACACAGTGGGCCAACAACTCTTAATGATGAGAGACAAAACCTACTGCTGTGCACTTCAGCTACTGCTATATTGTTCTGATACTGTAATGAGACCGAACAAGCAGTGTGTGTGCGTGTGTTTTGTGTTATCATTGTCTAATGGTTAGACTTAAGGGCTCAGATGAAGATTCAATTACTGTGGCCTGTTGTTGTTCACAGCCCATGGCTACTCACATATATACACAATCACATGCACATACACTCACACAAAAGCATGGATCTATATACTGTCACAAGATTGCCCCCACACACTTCATACAATGCCCATAGTTCATTGATTCAGTGAAATTTGAATGCTCTCAACATGCTGATAAACAAGTGTGCACGCACACACTCACAACACACTCAACAACAAAGTCATTTGAGAACCCTGAAGGAGCAATATCCAAATCTGCCAAAGAGAAAAGAATGATAATTCTATTGAGAGTCAATCTTGGGGCGTTTTGTGATTATGGTTATTTATTTGGAGCCGTGCAGTACAGTCAGCGTCAGAATGAACGCAAATATCGATCTCTTTTAGGATATGAAAACACCTGCAGGCCTCAAATCATTCCTCGTACTCTCTCTCCACTCTCTCTCCACAACACTCATTCATTGGCTCCATCTCAGCCCCCCCCCACCACCACTTTAGTTTCACTTGCTCTTTACCACCTTCTCATATTCTTTTGTAGATGGGTCATCTGAGGAAAGAAAGAACATTTGCCACTTGTGTTTGGACAGCTGTTTGTGTGGTGTGTGGCTCACTATCAGTTTTGGAACTTGTTCTCCCTCTTGCCCTCACAGAAAACAGCAACAAACTACCAATAAGGTGAAAATTTACTTGTGACCACATGCTTTCTTTGTGACTACAGCAGCAGCAAGGCCTAAGGACAGAAACTTTGGTCCCTTTATTGTGCCATCTTTTTGTCCAAAGCCTTATCAAAATAGCTCAATGATTTCGACTACCTGACAAGATCGCCATGAAATTCACTGTGACTCTATGGTCCCCACATTTTGTAACCGTGAAATGTACTTCTAAATAATTCACATCAGTCCAGATCTTCGCTTGTTCCACATGACATGTTGGTGAAAGTACACAAATGTCTAAGTGAAATTGTTAGTTGATATTCATGGTTCCATGTACCTAAGGGATGATCCCTACAGGGCTGCCCCTCCTAAACACAGAACACATGCTGTGAATAGAGCCTCCTGATGATGGGGGCCCCATTTTATGCGATATGTGGTACAATTAGGTCCAATCATGCATGCCATAGTGTCACCAGCGATGCTCACACGCACTAAGTCAAACTAAAGGAGTGAGTTTGAGACGAGAGATGGTATCACACGCATTGCCGTACGACTGACAATCAATATCTGACCAATCACCGATCAGAGCAGGGGCCTACTGCAAGAGGAAGAGATGTCACCTAAGCACACATTTTTGAATCCATCGCAAGTAAGAGGAAAAGAAAGCAAAACAAGTAGATGTTGTGTCACTTGAAGGTATGTTGTCTCAGTGAAATGTTATAATTTCGCTGTAATTCATGACATGGACAGAAGTCCACAGTCTCCCATACAAACATCTTAGTTAAACTCATTAGTAAAAACCTATTATGTGACACATTTATTATTTTAGATTTTATTGTTAGTTAACTGATAACCAGTTTTGTTTGTCATATTTATGTTTTTGTGTAGGGCCCCCATACTGGGGTCCTACACAGTAGTTTACACTGGTGATGAGACTCTTGGTAAAGAGTAAAGGCAATATTTCCCTTATATACTGTATTTAAAGCTCCACTTACAAATCCAGTAGGGCTTATTTTATTATTTATACACACAAATGAATCATTCAAATCATTACCTGTAATGCATCAAATCCAAATACTAAAAACATCTTTTAGCTCAATGTTTTTGTGGCACAATTACTATATTTGCACGGTCACTATATGTCAGCCTTGTTGTGGAAGAACTTCATAATCTGAACTTCTTTATAAAATGTACTTAATAGCACACACCCCTCTGGGCCCCAAAAGCCCAAGATTCATTTCATATCAGTAGACTTAGTAGTTTGACTAATTGCAAATTAGTCTGAAAATCTGGATGGCTAAAACATACCATCTGAATGTAACTCATATTACTGTGGTCCTGTCCAGTAGAAGAACTCTGAATCAAGTCTAGTTTTCAAACTCCCTCTAGTTTATATTTAAACTAAAATCATAAACAAGGTTAGAATTTATATTTTAGCAAATGTTACTAACAAGGCGATTAAATCATCTCAAACAAAAAGAGTAATAGATAAGCATACACAGTGCACTGAGGGAGAGCTGTTGGTGGTGGGAGGTGGAGGGTGGTGTTATGTCAAACAGCAAGCTCTGCCCTGCTGCCCACTAAGGTCTAATTCACCAGTCACAAGTGGACAGCTCTGGCACATCAGTTCACACATGGCATAACAATGCGCTCCACATGCATCTTGAGGACCACTTGCATTGGACCACTTCCCCACTATGAATATGAAATAATTATGTACATTATTTCTGTTTTCAAAAGATCACATGCATTGTCATATTTAATGGAGGAAATCAACAATGCACTTCCTGTGCTTCGACTGCCAGAAATTGTAAGAAGAAAAGAAATCAAACAGATCAGACTGGTTCTTACTCTTGATGTGTTGTCAGTTAAAAATCAAAGATGTCTGATGCACCTGTGGTAATATTTTTTCAGATGCTGTGACAAAGCCAATATGGATGAGGGGCATAAACTTTCTGCTTACGTTATAGCGACGTCAGTTGAAGTGTGTTATGCATCTAATTATAGGCAAAATAATTTTGGTCTGAATAGCCATTAAGTCTGGTTGTGGACATTCCTGCTCCCTAGAGAATGGTAGAACCTCAACTGATGATCCTTGCACCCTTATCTTTATGTCAAACTACTGCAAACGAATATTGTGACGTATAATAATAAAGTAATCACCATGAATGATCTTGACCAAATGTGTGTCACCTGAAAACCCAGTCCAGCTCAGTCCAGCATTAGATCAGTCTTTGCCTTGTTGAATTAGAACAGAACTCAAAGAGACTTCAACAAAAAAACAGTGGAATATAGAATATAGACAGTGAGAGCAATGAAGAGAGAGGACCGGACAAAGAGGACAGGCTGTTGTGGTGGGAGGAGGCAGAAGATTTCTGATGAAATAAAAGTGTACGAAGTACACTGTTCAGGGAGTCATATATGATCTGTAGTGGATGTGAGTGATAAAATAAAAGCGATCATCAGCATGGAAAAGAGTGTTTATGAATTATTTACAGCTTGAGGATTTACAGTATATGCTAAATAATTTAGCTACATGACCTGCTTTCCTCTCTTCTCCATCTCATTATTTACTCATCCCATCTTCTTCCACTCTGTTTGACCCACCCTTACACACACTCTGCCTGTCCAGTAGTTCTACGATATTACATCGCTTTCATCTTTTTTTATGGTCTCTTTATGCCTTCCCCAATATTTTTGTCTGTCTCTCTTCATCTCATCTTTCATCCCGTCTCAGATTTTTTTTTTTTCCCACTAATCTCTTCCTCCAGTCTTTCTTCATTCTCTTCTTCTTTTCTTTCCTCATCCCTAACATCTCTCTGTTTGAGAGGTTAATTTATTTACACATTGACAAATGCAGAACAACTCATAGGAATAAGAAATTTGGTGTGTTTCCTGCATCACTGTTTTTTAGCCACATTAGTTGCTTTTATAAATGGGCAGTTCCATCAACACTTTGGGCCCAGAGTGAAATATCTCTATAACGTTGATGTATTTCCATGAAATTAGGTTGTTCCTGGTCTGTAGAGATAAAGCCTCAAACAGGTGATAACTAGCACCAACATTTTTTTGTTTTGAGTTAAATATCCGACAGACTGCAATTAATTCTGCAGAGATATTATTTATAGTATGGACTTTGGGGTGGGGAAGGAGACAGGAGCAGCATACGATATACATATACAGCATAATATGTTTACAACAAATCTGGATATTGGACCATTGCAGATTACGTAAGGATGACCAGTTACTGCATAAAATACTTCACCAATGGCCAAACTGCTGTTTAATGTTTCAGCATCATAAACATTATTTACATTATGTTGTGTGCTTTTGAAAAATATGTTTTATTACAATGTCAGCGATAATAAATGAAAGAAAAAATACTAAACATTTTGAAGTCGGCACATTGTTCCCTCTGTGGCCCTCAGATGGTGAAAACAGCCACGACACCTGTGGTTCCTACCAATCAACAAATGTCAGTAAGTGTCTCCCAGTCCTCCAGCCTCAGGGGCAAGCAACAAAGGATGTTTCATTAGACGCCTTTTTCAAACAGCATTTTCAGTTTTGCAAGAGAAAATCAAAGATGAGGTTCATTCCAACCATCCAGGAATGTCCAAATAGGCTAGCTGATTCAAACAGGATATCAGATCAAATTTTATTTGTTTTTTAAATTTACTGCTATGGAAAAACATTAACTGAACTAAACTAAACTAAACTAAACTCAGCATCACTGTGTCCCCTGTATGTACCAACAGGACTGGGGCTTTCAGTGAAATGAAAAGGATTCCTACCACAACACACACAGTATGCACACATGCAGCAGTGGCCAGGAAAAGCTATTAGGCAACAAAGTACCTACTACCCCTCTCCCATTTGGAAAGTCTTTACTTATAAAGAAATAGACAACAACTCAGATTAGAGCTTTTCAAACAAAGTGCACATTTCTGAATGTCCATGGCAAAGGATTGTTTATGTCATACCTTTAGAAGTCAGATGCACAAATGTTTGTTTCGCTTTGCTCCACATTGTAATGTCCATTGTAATTTGACTGTTTAATTAATCAAAAATGTGCAAGTTATCAAATTAGTATTTGCTCAAACAAAATGTTTTTTTTTAAAATATCCTGCTCATATGCAGTGCAACTTTGCCTGCACACTCCTTACCTTGTTAGTCAAATTATATTTGTTATAGATTTTGGATGAGTTGGAAAGACAGTCTTAATAAGTTTATATAATCATTCCTATGTTGTTCTATGTTATCTGTTTCATGTTATATTGTTGAAACTTAACAGCAGTGGAGTGTGTTTCCAAATGGCAATTATGAGAAATGTGAAACTGCATTTTGAAGTGAATTACTGAACAAACTCAGAGAGTGCTTTCAAATGACTTACCTACATCCCAGCAAGCAAACAAAGATAACAGTGCCAGAGTATGTCATCTGCTCTAACCCCCGCCACAATGATCCCTTCACACTGCCCCATGATTTAAGACTGGGAGATAACATACCAGATGCTCTCCTGTGGGGGAAAAACTCTGCCATGAGAACGAATGGCATCAAAGGAATCAGTGAGGTTTGAATTAAATAATATATCTCTGCATGTAACTTTAAATATCCGCAGTATGGCAGTCATTCAGTGATTCAGAATTTAGATTCAGAAAAACTTTGTCTTTCACCGTGTGGAAGTTAGTCTGATGACACATTCACACTCATAGATATAGAGTAAAAACATATTGATAAAAGAAGGCAATGTGGAGAGAGGTCTATGTGTGCTGCATTACTGTTTACAATAGTAGTTGGAGTAATGGATGTTCTACACTGACATGGCCTTGTCATGGCTCAGCCCAACAGGCTTATCACTCCATAGCATCATTTTATCACTAAGCAACAAAATTAAACCATAGCCACTTGTTGACATTTGCGTACAGCCCTCAGACAGTTCTTGTGTAAGAAAGTTTTAACAGCCCGGAAAATAGACCTTCACAAATGTATTAGCTACACAACAGCCACAGACCATAACTGATAATATCTATGTGTGCTGCACAAAGACAACCAGACAGTTTAGGCTCAAAAGACGTTTTCCCCAATTCAAAGACCCGTCCCTGCCTTATCTGACTGGGGGAGTCCTAGATATCAAACCTCCGCGGAGGTTGGAAAACATCTTGAGTTGTTGAGGTCCAGATGTTAGTCATGGTAAGGAACAGGGATCTCAGGGACTGCATTGGTAAGTGGTGGACCATCTCTAAGTGATGATCGCTCCAGTTTGACACATAGATGGCCTTTTCACTCCCTCTTCAAACCACCTGTCCTCTGGCCAAAATGTACATTGTCCTTGAATGACCGTCACTTCTAACATCACGTTTTCAGGCTCAATAGCCAGCTGTAGCACATTAAAGAGCCTGTCAATTTTCCTGCAAAGTCACTTCAGTCCGGTTTGATGCTGCTTCATTTCACCTAAACACTACTAACAACACACTGTCTGTTTATGACATACACAGCACCAGTTTGTTTACTGTGTCTCTTTGTTCCTACAGGAACACCGGCATTTGACAGCTCTGCCAGCAGCTGTTAATCATACACAGACACGACACATCTCTTTCAGCCGACTGAAACGAAAAAGTTAGCCATCTCTGATATTTCCCTCAAAGACTTTGTTCTTCCTTTTCATCACTTCTTTGCTGATGAACATGGTTTCGTCGAGCCGGTAGTGGGCAGTGATAATGAATACTTTGACAAGAGCTTCATTGTTGCATTTACCGCTCCATTATCAACATAATTGTCAAGGGTTAGAATACACTCTTGGAAGCACTACTAATCTCATGTTGATTGAGGGCAGACTGACGCTACAGTGACTGACCATCGCCTCACATGTCATGGCCCACTGGACACAGGCCAAAGCAGGTTAAGGAGACAAGCGCAGGTCGGCTGGCTAGTTGGAGCATTAACTGACCAACTTTGACATAACATCAAAAACTGTTATTTATTTACATTAATTTTTAATGCGTTTAAATGAAAATACCTAGATTTTGAGCTCTTAAAATTGACACCAGTCGTGTAGGACTGGAGTAGCAGTGTAACTCAGCCCAGTCAGACACCACCAAGCTTTCAGTTAAACAACCTTTGACTGCATTACTGTGCTGGGTGGTGGCACAATGGACAGGAGACCCACGTCTATTTCTGTGTGTGATCAGTGTGACATCCCCAGTGTCCTCTGCCTTTGTGTGTGTGTGTGTGTGTTGCAGGTCCTTTTGTGGGTAAAGCTAAGATACCATTGCAGGAACTGACAACACCCAGCCAGTGCTCCTCAGCCTGTCTACCCAGATTCCACTGTCCCTTTACCACTCACTAAGCTCTTTTTATTTTTGCATTGTCATTGACACACAGCACATGCCTCAAATAAAAAAATAATTAAAATTTAACTGATACCAACCCTCACACGCTCATTGCAGTTATTTTTTCAGTATATTTTTACGATTTGGTGTGTTTCTCCCTTCTTTGCTGTGGCCTACACCCCAGTTATAATATCAGTCATAATTGCTACACTGGCTCGCCACCATCAGCTCAGCCACAGCACATTCTTAAAACAAGTTATTTTAACACCATTGCTGGTTTGTTTGACAAGTGTACTATTTCATGTCATATGACATATTTAGCACTGTAAAAATGCATTATATCCACTTGTTACAGTTCCTAGTACGTTGCAGTGAGACACATGTACACTAACACTTACATGTATATACAACACATCGCTGCATCGGACATATCTCTCATGAACTGGCTAGTTGTAGAAAACTACATCAGGTCTGGGTAACATTAAGTTTTAAACCCTGCCAGCAAACCCTGACACATTCGTTACACCAATATCAGAACACTGAGCAAATGAACAACATGCTCCTGTTGTTCTTTCACCCTTAATGGTAATGAATTTAAAACTATAATATTTTTCTTGAGTGTGAATATGGGACTAAAAGAATTGGGGGGTCCATATTTGGATGACTGAGTAGATCCTTCAGACTCTTATTTAGGTTGATGAGACAGTGACCCACATTTACACATCCATGTGCCTTGGGGAAAAAAAAAACTCACAAAAAAAGTATACATTCACCCAAGAAGCATTCAAGATGGACTGCAATCAGATTGTTCAAACCGTCTCCGGAGAAGGACTGTGATACATTCTAGCCAAATGTAATTCCATCTGCCTCTTCAAGACACGTGTAATCTTTACGCCTACCAACTGTAAGTACTGTACATCAGTATGCAGTATGTAAAAATATCCACTACTATTTTTTTTATACATCCATGGTCCTTATGATAACAGAAGCTACAGTGAGATTGGAATGAGCTGTTCTGTTTCATCTCATCTGTATGAATGATAAAATACTGTATGGACAGGGAGCAGTACAAGTTTTAGTTGAGAAGACATGCTGTTGGTGTTTTTGTAAAAGAGTTAAACAGGTTCACCACCTCCCTCTGGCCTGAAGGAGAACCAGTAGGAATGGACTGTAATCACATTTGTCATGTGGCTAAGTGTAAATGAAAAGGGTCTTAAATCTCATCTGGATTTTATGTGCATACAAAATACTTGAGTAGGGGCTGCTCTTACTTTTGTGTTGAGCATGTGTGGAACTATTGTGTGAGTCCAAATTTGCTAAGTTGTATTATACTGTACACTGTGTTCCATCTACCTGTGTCATCATCTTCTGTCCCTTTTATTGTTTTTCTTTTTTATGGTGATATTTTTTGGAAGTACAAATAAAGTGTTATAATGTAATATTAGTACATCAGAAACACAGTGTCATTGCCTAATCACAACACATGATGGGACACCAGTACAGTTAATAATGTGATATCAAATTAAATGTTTTTTTCAATCTTTGCCTGATAGTTATAGTGTAATAAAAGTCAGCCTGTTTCTAATGGCTCCTAATCTGCTGTTATCACAGTGGACTTGAGTAAAAGCATTACTAATTCCTTCTTTGAGAGAGCAGGAGATCTAAGAGGGCCAGTGAGGGTACATGCAGCTGCAGGTGCAGGGATCCCAGTTATATCTGAGATGAAAAGACAATCCAGCATGAAGATTACAGTAGTCATTTCTTTTGTGTTACTTCAGGCTAATAAAGCTCAGCACTTGTAACACTTGGCAGAGTTTGTAAAAACCCAGCTTGTTGTAAGGGTTTTCTAGACAGCTTTGGGGACGTTGGAAGGCATATTATTTCCCTTTTATCTATAGGCAAGCAATTTGATGCTGCTTTCAGCCTTTGTACTAAACTAGGTTAATCAGGTCCAAGATCTGTCTCTGTACTGGACACACTGAGATGAATCTAATGATGATCCTCTCATCTGACTCTGGGTTAATAAGTTCATTTTAGTAAAACCATCACTTTTTCAAAAAGTCATGTTCAAATAAATTCACACTACCACAAGAGTTCTTCAAATGAATTCAAAGGCAACCCAGCTTTATCTAGGAGAAAGTATGTATCCTTCAGTACAGTCTTAATATTTTCCCATATGGTGTCCTGCAACTGCACTAGTGTCTAGAGATTGCAGTGCAACTGTCAAGTTTGTATTGTTGCTCCAGTTCTGCCATTTTCTTGAAAACCTCCCAAAAGTTGCCAGTAAGCTGCAAATCCATACATACAAATCTTGCTGTCTTATTGGTGATGAATCGTTTATGAGCTTCTGGTGAGGCTTGTGAGAGTGTGTGTGTTGAAAAGTAGGCAGCCAGATGAGGCTTTACAGTTCACGTTGTGTGCTCATGTTTCTGGTGGCTCAGCTGCCACTTTGGTGGCAAGCTAGCAGATGAGCATTTACATTGTGGTTGAAGGTAATTTTGCCATCTATGGTGTAGAGCCCAAAATACTTCCTCCTACTGCCTCTCAGATGCTTCCACGTTGTAATTACCGGATTAGCATGGCTTTGCTTGTGAGTGTCCTCCTCCATTTTTATTTGTTAGCTTAGTTTACGGATAGATCAACAGAGCATGGGATAGATCAAGCTAATAGACAAGACAAACCACTTCAAACACAATCTTGAATTCAAACAGGTTAATACACTTCAAACATTAAATTTTTCCCTCATTTAAATGAAGGTTTGACTTTGGAATAAAAAAATAACAGATATTCTAGGCCCCCAGAGGATTAATCCTGCTAACTGACAGTTTAGTGAGATGTCTGGACAATTACTGGATGGTTTGCTTCAAAAGCTTGTAGCTTTCCAGCTTCCTGCTGGAATGGCACAAAATTTAAAGCAACAAAAGTTTAAGTTTTAAGTTTGGTGATCCTTTAACTTTTTTTTTTTATTTGTCCAATAGTTAATGACCAAATACCTGCAAAACTATTGACATTCTCATCAACCCCAGCTGTACTGTATTGGGTGCTAATTAGAAAACACACTGAACTAAAATGTCGACCGCCTTAAACATTAATTGATGAGCATCAGCACATTAACCTTGTCCTTGCTTGCATGTTAGCAATGGTGATGTTAGCATGTACCTTAAAAAACACTGTGCTAGCCTCATAGAGCTGCTAGCATGATTGTAGACTCTTCAGTGTTGTTATTTAACACAGCACTGTTTTAGATCTGAACAGGACTTTGTTCCCACCATACTGGACTGTAAAGCAGATTCAGTAGCAGGCATGGATGCAGAGACAAAGTAGACGAGACAATGAAACTAATTAACAATTTCTGCACCTGATTGAATGGAAAGCATGCATTTTAAAGTACAAGAGAACTTAAAAATATTCTTGAGGCAAAATAATGTGAATCAAATCCAGCTATGACATCAACCAATACCTAGTGACTGCCTTCTAACTGCCCATAGTGGGGTCTATTCACCAACATTTGATCCATGATGAGAAATCACATTATTATTTCCCAGAAAAAGATGAAAGGCTTAGGCCGTTTTAAGTCTTTATCCTTCGGCACCATAGAAATTAAAGTTGTGTCACAGCTGCATTTTCACTCCAAATTTGCTTCACTTGTTTTAGGGGAGAATGAAAAAAGATTTTGAGATTGAATACAAGCAGTTCAATCAGAATTTTTATTTCCATGCAGCTAAGATGTCAGGCACGTAGCCAGTCACTCAGCCAAACAGTGTTATTAAGTTTTCTGCAATGCTTCAGCTCTTCATAAAACCATAATAAAGGATCTGCTTTATGGATTCTCGTCAGGATGCGAAGCGATATCCATATTACAGTTCCAATTCAGCTCATTAATTTTTGGGCATTATAATAGTAATAGTGTGTGTTTGAGTGACTGTGAGTGTGTGTGTCAGTCTGATAATCCCGTTTTCTTTAATTATTAAAACTTTGGTTTTGTTCATTTGCGGAGAATCAAGCTTGCGAGACTAAACACCTGTGGCTGTTTGCTCTTATCAAATGCTGGTGAAATGAGCCACTGCAGTCAGATTACAACACATGTATGTGTGTGTGTGTGTGTGTGTCCGTAGTGCGTATAGTGCCATGAAGTTCCTTTATGTGCCATCATTATACTTATGAGATACAGACAACAGCCCTGCAGCCACTGGAGTGCGTAAATACACATCAGTGCATCACGCCTTTGCCTCCACACACACACACACAGACCGGTTTGCTGGATTAGTGGGGCTCTGCCTGGCAGGCGTTATAGTCATTCTTCTCTCCGTTGTCCCCTCATTTCCTACATCTCTCTTCTTTTTCCAGCCTCTACTCTTTTTTCAAGCCTGCCTCCTCTTCTTTTCCTTGTACTTCCTGTAGTCACTTCTTACTTTCCTTTTTCCGACTTTCTCTCTTCCGTCTGGGGTTCTCTGCAGTCTTTTTCACCAATCCTCCTCCCTCTCCTGGCTCATTTCCTCCTGCCCTCCTCGCCCTCCTCCTTCCTCTTCTTGGCTATCGGTTCCTCAGCTGAATAGATGGGGCAGTATCGCAGCAGCATTTCCGCCACAGCTACAATTAGTCTTTTAGATTTACTCAAGACTATGGTAGTAGCTCAATGTTAAAGCGATCTTACAAGGCACTGTAATCACAGAGCTCTGTCTCAATATACAGCTAGGGTTATCCAGTATCATTCTCTGCCAGCACCAAAAGCCTGACAGCAGTGCCCGTGGCTGAGCCATCCCCTTCAGATTATTGAGTTTACCTCCTTGTACTTATCTTTCCAGAAGGTTTATTGTACATAAGTATTGCGTATAAGCCTTCTTCTGTGTAGATTAACATTTCAACTCACTATGGAAGGGGCAGTCCATTAGTGATTGTGATTTATTGTTTGATTAGGTAATAGTTGCTAAAGTTTTCAGATGAGAGTAGACCTCAAGCAAGAGTTAAGTTGCCTGTAAATCTTGAAATACCATGACCCAAGACAGATCCCAGGCAGTACACTTAGTATTTGCATTTTGTATAACATTGAGCCCTCTAGGACTTCAGAGGCGTGCTGGGCTTCGCATGCCATCAACAGCACAGGCAAAGGAATCCACTGGCGGAGGCTAGCCGATCACAGTACAATAGCAGTCAGCTGTGATTTACTAAGTGCACCTGACACAAGGAATGCTAAATGCATGACTGATGCACTTGATCTATTTAAATAGAACCCACAGGGAGTCCCCAGCCATGCAACAGCTCCTAGCCTACCTGGGCCTGTACTTTGTGAGGAGTTATATGCTTATAGTACCTGGATTCTTTTACAATTGTAAAAAAATAATTATTTACATGTTTTAGCATAAGCTATTTTCATTAAGTAGAAGTTATTAGATTTGTATCTATAGCTATAAATGGAATGCCATTCAGGTATAGTGCAATTATGAAATAAGCTGATCTAATAGCTGTGTAGTAGAATTTTTGTAGAGCCACCGGGTGGCTACATTCTTTAGACTATATTTACATTACAGTTTACATTATGCCATACTTCTGCTACTGGATTATAGGTCACCTCCAAGCCGGTCCTCAAAGTAAACCCAGTGCTATAAGGAGTTCCCTCGACGCCTTTAGGATACAGAGCAGCATTTGGGAGATGCATCGCTACTCTCGGCTGGTCTAGATGCAAGCTGGTGCCAGTCACAGATTAGCGACAATCATTAAGGGAGGTTAGTGTCAGCGTACTGCTTGCCTCACAGTAGACATTTCCATATTCACCCACTTTCATATCATTTATTTTATAGGGACAACACTTCAATAGACAGTACTCGATATATAGTAAATGGTGGGGCCTAGGCCAGGCATGCAAGAAGCTGTGCCACTAAGCCTGAAACATATATAGTACTCTTGAGGTCACAGGAAATCTCATGCTCATTACACTAAAGGCTTACAGGAGTTGGCCATGATTTTGATATACAAATTTGCTCATTTTCCCCATCTACACGTATTGTATTTGAATGATCTCCCTCCTAAGTTTTATCCATATCAATCCTGAGCTCAGTCAGTATCTCCTAAAATGGGTTGCAGTTTAAAGTTCAAAGCTTAAGATTTCCTCAAGTGGCCGATCATTCAGAGGTTGTATCTGGTACAGACAGGAGTTAATCTGCAACTCTCCTTGCATACAGCCCGTCGATATGAAACTTCAAAGTTGTAGGGTCCTGGCCTGAGGACATCTGCAATATACGAATTATATTGATTCCAATTTTTTAAAATTTTGATTAACCCCTAGGAAACCCCCAGGTCCTTCAAATGCCCAAGTCAGGCGCGCCGCGTCTTGCAAAATTCAATTTTTGAAATTTCACAGTTAGGGACGTTATATTTAGATAGAACATTATCATCAACCTCAGACTTGATCACTTTAGTCTGCCGGATACATATGATTCAAAGTTCATCAAAGCGTTACCTAAATATTTGATGGTGTGGCATGCATTCTTCGTCTTGACTGGAGTTGATATATAACTCAAATGATGCTTTATCAAATCCTTTAGATTTCTGGAAGTTTCATAAAACAAGTCTATATAGTGACATCCCACAGTCAGTATACAGGTATCGATATATATATATATATATATTATTAAATACTTGTGGGGAATTATATATTTCCATTAAATTGGTTGATCTGGTTCACCTCAGCTTTGCAATTGACGTTGGTTGTCGTGTTTCCATTGCCAGACATTGCTAAGTCTTCGCAGACTGCCACTTGCTGCATGCCGTGGGCGTGGAATTCTATGTGCCATGAGACAGGAGTTGTTAAACTCCCGCCTTGCACTCCAATCTGCCCCGACTTAACGCCATGTCACGGTCTACAGCCTCAATGTTCAACACGATCTGCCATACCTACAGGGCGAGTAGCCTTCAGCTATCATTATACTCCTCCCAGAGATTGTGAGTCCATTTCCCTGGGCCGGGGTAAACAGTGGCCGCAATCAGAGGTGGTGGTTCGGTCCAATCCCTCAGTCACATGCAGAGTATCTGGGCTGAGATACAGACTAGATTACCTTTGACAGTGCCCTTCCTCCTTGGTGTCACAGATCACAGCGTGTCTATGTTAAAAGCTGCCTGTTGCTCATAGAACCAAGTGCTGTAACAGATATGTAGATGGGTAGATACTGATCTATGAGTGTAGAGTGCTACTTTTGGGTGAGTCAAGACTGTTTGGCAGGAGCCAAAGAGGGTGTAGCACGCGCGCATCAAGTCTATGATAGGGCAGCCAGCAAGCCCTACCAAGTTCCTATCTGTGCAGGGGATACACTTTTGTCCATGATGGAAATGTACGAGTTGATAGGCTGATAAAGGGACTTTTGACTCGATGCAGCTACCTTGTCCAGCACTGTCAGGACAGTCAATATGACTTTTGGCAACTGGGGCTGTGAATTTTGACGATATATGCAATTCAAGGAATGTTCGGCTGCTGCACCGGCAGGTAAATCTTCACCATAGCGTGACTTTATGAGTGAATTCAAAATAGAAAGTCATGCTTGCATTTTTCGACACTCGAGCGGCCCTCTACAGATCATGCCTTACACGTGGTGGGGAGGCTTTGGCTATCCCCATAAGCCTGGGAGCTTTGTGGCAGGCATCAATATAATTACAGGTCTCAAAATAAATTGGAGTCTGGGGAGGGGTCAGACTGAAATGGATTCAGAGCGAGCCCCAATGAAGCGGTGTATTGGATTGGCAGTCCATACCAGAATGAGGCAGGGCACCTCCACAGGCCAGACCTGGAGGGCTCAGCTGGCAGAGCATCTGAGTGCTGACAGCATTAGGTGAAAGTTATCTCTTTGGGATTCAAGTTTGCTGTTCAATCAATGATGTGTATACACTTGAGGGTGGAATGATGAGAATCACCAAATGCTTTTTAAATTAAGTGTACAGGTGTCCTATATACACCTGATTCCACATCAGTGGGCCCTGTGGTCGGCTTCTCCAGGTCCTCTGGATGCCAGGCCTCAGCCGGTTATTTGGATTCTTAGGGCCATGCATACCCGTCGTCCCTTTGGGGCCGCGTGCTTAGAAATTCCTAAGGTGGCTGGGCCTGATGAAATTACAGGTATTCTTGTCACAGGCTGGAAGCCGTTGCCAGTCAGTGGGATCCAGCTGCAAACTTTGACCCTTGGTGAGTGGGTGTGCATAGATTCTGCTTAAATTCAGTAGGATCAACACTCATCATTCCCTGGATGTAGTTTTTTTTTTTTTAAATTTTGTCAGGCAGAGTCAATGACTACGTTGCTACGCCAGTTTCATTTGATCCATTTGCATTCTTTTGGATTGAAAATCCGAGCTTTTCAACCCAACTGACTCCTAAAACCCAGGCCTTCTTTTTAGATGCCACGAGCCTTGCTGGGCTGCCTGTAACCTTAGCAGTCAGCCATTTCTGAATTTAGTGTACGATTTTTCACCAAATTTGTATTTACAGCCGGCGCCATACAACGCCCTCCTAAGTTTTAATTCATGACCCCAATTCAATCAGTAACTAAGATAACATGATTTAGTTATATTTTGGATTAAATACCCCGTGGTAGCACTTAAGTAGATATCAATTTTATGAAATAGGCTATAACTCAAATGCCGATTTATCCTCTTTTTGACTACCATTTGTGGCTAGCTCAGGCACCGACATACTATTCTTCAGCTATCCTCATGGCGCACTCGCTGAAGAACAGAAATCGCGTAGCTGTACAGCATATTTCTTACCTCCTCAGAATGCCGGTCAGATGAATAGGGTGCCGGGGCCTAATTCTGCTGTGCGGTTGCAGACACTGCCCTGCCATAGTGCTGGCCGCGTTTGGCTTCACCATGGAGCTTAGGAGTTATAGTCACATGCTCACGACATGTCCCACTTTGAACCCCACCATATTTGTGGTGTGGCCAGGCACACTACAGCAATGGCTATTCCTGCTTTCCATCTACTGGCAGAGGCCAGCATATATTATCCTTGGTACATTTCCTCAAGTGGAATCCATTTCATATATGATCAGTGCTCTCTTCTGGTATGCAGCCAAAATTCTGCCTCAAGTCTGACTGGAGGAGATTAATCCCTCTAAAGTCACCATCTGTTCAGGCTTTTGTACAACTAGTGGGCTAATGGTAGTATCAGCTGTATTTATGTCCAGGTGTACAATATCAAGAATCTTGTAGGATTCAGCAGGATCCATTTCATGTGTGGGTCAGGACATTTGCTTCATCAAAACCAAGCCAAGGCATGTGAGTCTGAAATAGGGACAGAGAATTACAAAGCTGTTCCTAGGCTCCATCTGTGCAGCTTGCCTTGTGCATGATACGATACTACAGCTGGCCGGCACAGTCAGAGTGATTTTTTGCCTTCAGTTTCAGAGCCATGACTGTGCGGCCTACATTAACCCTGCAACTGGTCCCCAGCCAGATAAAATTCACCCGATTCTAACTATTTTGCTTAAGCCTTTTTGCTAGTCATACAAGTAAAAGTAGGCTATATATGAACAAATATCAAATCAGATGGTATTAACAGACTTATCCCTAGTAAACTCTAATTTGTAGTTTCTTCTTGTGTGCTATGTGAATAGAGTCAGCTGTCTGGGGGAATTTGGTAGGCGTGTAGGAGTAGTAGTGGCCCTCCCATGCTATCCCTCCTGCACTCCTGCAGGTGTCAACCTCTCGACCTGCTGATGGGATCAGGATGCTCAATGGATGGACTGTATCTCCATAGGACACCCCACAGCTGCCATGCCATGCGAAGATAGATCCAGAACATCCCAGCCTGATTCTCACTCCATTTGTCAGGTTCATACTGAGCAACCTGGTTGCTATCTAACATTTACTAATCAGCTTTAACAAATTTAAAGCTAGTGCAGGTAGAACCGGCACCATTTTTCATTATTTTCCATTTACGTTAACAGTCATAAACTGGAATGTTGGACCGACAGGACTGGCGGCATCATTCGGAGCCTCTGGGTAAAAGTGAGTTAAGTCTTGGCTGATGCGTGGTGAATTAGCCATGTGCGTCAATAGGCTGCGCCTCGAGCTGATTGCTTAAAAGACTCTCCTTGATGTGCATGTTTTAAAGTAAAACTGTATGCTGTTTTGTACTCACCCTCCCTTATCTCTATTTGCTCAATTGCAGTTAGTGCCACAGTGCCACCAAATGCCTGTCACTGAGAGACTGCCTGGCCGGTCTGTGCAGTTGATTCTGTCAGCATCGGTAGTAGTCAACCAAGCATGGGAAAGGTTGGGTCATCCTGGGTCTATGGGATCTTTTCATCAGCACAGTGCTGCTCATGAAATCCTGAAACACATTTTCAAGTTATCCACTGGAAG
This sequence comes from Lates japonicus, assembly GCA_033238685.1. Taxonomy (NCBI): domain Eukaryota; kingdom Metazoa; phylum Chordata; class Actinopteri; family Centropomidae; genus Lates; species Lates japonicus. The sequence goes on from BRZM01001481.1 coordinate 56,309, forward strand.
TATGCTTTATATAACACAGTTCAGATCTTCGTCCCAACCTGCAGAGGTGCACTCGCACCATGGGCCCACCTTTGCCTCCATTTATTTCATGACAGGGACAAAGTCTAGAGACACACCTAGAAATTGCACTCATCCCACCGACACTGCTGCGGTATAGATAAAGAAAGAAAATCCCAGCCTCTGAATTCATATAGTTTATAAATGTATTTATATATTTTATATGATGGTTCTGCTATTTTGTGGCTATTGGTTCAGAGCCTTTTGGTGGTCATGCAGTCAGTTTTCGGCCTTCTCAGTGAAGACTTATGACCTTCAGTTCTGATGATTATTGTGGGATATGATAGGACAGATCTTCAGCTCTGGTAATTTACTGTTTCCCATAGTAGTTATCCTACATCTGGCCATCTTAATAAATCCTGGCAAAATTCATGCCTCGATCATGGGTGATGTATCTTGTCATCCATTGTCTGGGAGTTCAGCCCTGATCCCAGTCCTCACAGGTCAGATTAGTCCTCCTTGGGTCTATTTTCATTGTCCCCGGATGCGACATTTGAGCAGGTGGCCGAGACATCACTGGTCATATATTAGTACGGTGGGGTCAGTTGCTGTATCAGTGTATATATGATTCTTTGTTTAGATTGGAAGCAATCTATATAAACAAAATATTCACACATGTCAAGTTAAGTCTGCAGTAATTTCTGTGGTGGTACCGTCTTTGCTGTCTCTGTTGATGGGACGTATGTCTGTAATAATAAATACAGCTAGCTAGTCACAGCACATAGTATCAACATAAATGAAGTACAGCTCAAATTTTTCCAGGCGGACAGAAATGAGGCCGGCAGGAAAGCCCTGAAAGTGGCCATTGTGCAAAATAAAATCAAAATGTACTGAGTAGATCTCCATCTGCAAGTCAAACTGACAAGTCAAGCTAAATGGACCCAGAAATGCATGGAAACCATTGTGGGAGGTTAATTCTGACCCCTTGGTTTTGATAGCAGTATTCTCAATGTTTCATCTGCCATGTTTTGATGCGGCATAAACGTGCGCTGGTTTGGGGAGGCTGGGTTTATGCTAATACCGACATACATCAATTCACTGACCTAGAGGAAAATTGTCCTCAAAGTGGTGATATATGAGGCAAAATTGGCAGTCCTGAAACCGGAGTTAACGCACACTTTTGGAGCTGGTCTCTTGTGAAATCAAATGCATGGCCTTCCTGCAGTGTAATATTTATGCAGAAAAAAGCAGTTCATTACTACTTTTCCATCAAATATCCTATGGGCTCTTCTCAGTTGTGTTTCATAAAGCTGTGGTCCTAATTTCCAGATTAGTTGCGATCCATTTCCTTGACAGTTCAGGCTCAGTGGGGTCTAGCATGTGCCACCAGTGTATCAACTTCTGTGCAGAAAATTAAATGTGGGCCGTCCCCTCAAGCTGCGACCTAGTACAGGCGTTCAAGGGGTGGTTAAATCACATCCCTGCAGCAGCCCAGGATTCATCTTTCTGCTAAGTGGTGCCAAATTTAATCAAATAATTCTAACATGCCAACCCCCTCTACCGATCCACTCTTTATTCTGCTTTCTTCACATACTGATGAAAGTTAGATCAAATAAAGCCGAGAACACAAGCTGTTTGTTTATGACAATGTTCTCCAATATTCAATGCCATCATTACTCATATGGTATTTCCAAAATATACAGCATAAACAGTAGCAACTATAGGAGGTTTAAGGGCTGGTTTATGTTTTCAAACTACATTGTTCGCTTCTCAAAGTCATGACCTGAAGAGAAGAAAGTGTTTGCAGCCATTCTGATGCTCAAAGGTCACACTCAAAGGTAAGGTGAAAAGCCTGTCATAGAGGGGCAAGAGATGGCATGAATCACACAAACAGGGTTAACAACACACACTTTTAGACAGTCTGGTTCGATAAAATCTGTGATGTTGCACTTAATGTTATACATAAAAGAGAGATGTCAATGTATTACAGCTGTGTGAAGAAAAAAAGCTGAGTTCATTCTTCCCACTTTCACACATCAGTCATCTGCCAAGTGCTGTATGAGGCAATGTTCTTACTGGTGATTGCCGCTCATAAAGTTATAAAAGCTGTTGGACACAGGTCCAATAATTTTAAGGTGTTCTAAGATCTGGTTGTGTTTAAGAATCTAAAACTACTTGTTTTACTTGTCTGATGGGGACTTGAGCCCTCAAATTAAGACCTCCCATGTAGAAGTCAGTGGAATTCATTAACCACTAATATTTTCCTGAATTAATTATTTTAATACACATGAAAGGAGTCAGCCGGGTGGAAGGTACCAGCTGAAGCCCGATAGTGGTTCTAAAGGATGTATGAAAATCTTTGTCCTGCAACAGCCAGGACTAATGTTTCTGCTGAGCAATTGTGATCCCAATCAGGCAGCACAATTTCGCAACATTGCCGCTTTCCTCTTCACAAATCCACTGGCATGGCAAATATGCTTTCTTCACATATGGTGAAGATTGATCAGTCATAGGAGAGGGTAAACCATTTGTTTTTGGCAAAATTCAGAATGGCAGCTTTATGACTTATTGAACAAGTCATCTCGATGCAACTTTCAAATCCTCTCCATTTCCTCTCTCACCTGTTCACCAATCTGTTAAATTCTCTGGCTATTTTAGCTGTTTTACGTTTCACTCACACTGTATCCATCTCCATCTTTACAGTTCCCAGCATCTTGTTAGTCCTTCCACCTTACTCACCATTTTCTTGTTTCAAAAACTCACATGTGAACCATTTCATGAGTTAAAACACTTCCACTATGTCAATGCACACACACTGGCTGTCATGTGCATAACCCTTCACAATTTTCCCCACTAGTAGCAATACCTAAGGGCGAGGTCAGGTCATTGTTCATTTGGTTTGTTCCTCCTACTTGGTCACTTGGTCCAGAACAAGATATCTTTCCAGTTACTGTCCTACATTACTGTTCTTGTTATAGATATTTATGGCCTAGGGAATGTTAAGGCTAGTTAGTTCAAGAGGCAGGAGCAGGAGTTGGGTAACAAAAGGTAAATACTAATGGTTAAGGAGAGAAGAGGATGAAAGGAGTGAGGGACAAAAGCACAAGAAAATCACAACAATCTAGTGAAAATGGATGGAGAGCTGCATTCTTATGCAGCAGATGACTGAATGAAGAGGACAAACTTCACATGATTTTATTGAGTACATTCATGCTCAGTGGAGGGGATGAACTATTCTGCTGCATCAGCAGACAGGGTTAGACTTTGGCTTCAACAGCATGAATCCATTCTTATGCTAGAATTGAAGGTAACTGGACTCTTTTTTAGGTTTTTATCCGAAGGCTTCCCTCAGTTCTAAATACTGGCTGGGAGTTCCAGGTATTTAACCTCTTGAGGTGGTCCTGAGTTCTTAGTCCACCCTATCCTCATGTGAGTTGAGATCACATACCGAGGTGTGATCAGTTAAATCACCTGGTAAGGATCTCAAGACCATGCGTTGCAGGTGGTTGATTGTTGCGTCGAGGCCACACCACCAAGACCCTACACCACCAGGCAGAGCATTCCTTCAAGGAAGATGGGAAGAAAAGGAACACTGACACCTTAAGACAGCACATAAAAATGTGGTTATCCTAAATAGGCCTTCATCAAGTCAACGAAGAGACACCACAGAACAATTTGTGAGAAACAGAGAACAGACATTAACAGCTGTCATCCCATGTGTGATGGGATTGTCAGAGAATTTTTCAGCACAGGCTGAGTAACCTTGTATATGCTGTGCAAAGCAATGAGAGTGCCTTGTATCTATACATAGGAGAGAAAACCACTGAGAACCTACACAGAAAAAGCATGAATCCATGGGATTAACCCGTTTTGTGTCAATAGTCCAGGCTGCTGGTGGTGTAATGGTGTGGGAAGGATTTTCACCCACTTTTGGGCCCTTAATACCAATCAGTCATGGTTTGAATGTCACAGTTCATCTGGAGTATTGTTGCTGACCATGTTCATCCCTTTATGGTCACAGCCACCATCTTCTAATGTATACCCTCCAGCAGGGAGCATGTCCTCAATCCAGAGCACCTGGCACACATTTGGCAATATGATTGAGCAGCTAATTCCCCATACTGTACTATGGGAGAAAAACCCTCCATGCAATTAGTAACAACTGATACTGATTTCTGGGCGGCAGACAGATGACACAGACCCATGGAGATCCAACAGTATCTGAACTGTAATGCATCAATTATAATTCCCAGTGAAAAATTACAAAGTAAGTAGTTGTTGTGTACACAGATGGTGGCTTTTCCTGATCCATGTTGTGAATTTTTAAGATCTGTTTTAACCAGTTATTTATAGGACTGGTTGAGTATTTTGTGGTGTAGGCTTCTGAGCAAAAGAAGACCACTTTATGTATTATTAACCCCTGACTGGTATAATTATCTCAATACATGTTTCATTTTTAAAGTTCACAGCTGTTGTTTGCCCAATTTACAGCTCCAGCTTTGGATCCAAGAATAACCACACCTTTCGTTTGTTGAGTTCACAGTGATTTTGTTACGACTTACATGACTTCATTTATGTAAGCGTTTTAAATGCTGGAACCTACCATATTATTGCAAAGTACATGCTGATCTTCACACCTGTACCATTTTTTCTCACAGAGATCTATGTTTATCTGACCACAGCAATATATAAGATTACTACATTTTGTTGAGATGGAGTGTATTTGCCATGCAGCAGGCAGTCATCCGGGAGATGTTATTAAGCTTTCTGCATTGCCTCAGCTTATCGGTAAAACAATAATAAAGGATTGACTTTATAGATTACACTCCAGATGCAGACCTCATATCCATATTATATTTGCAGTTCAGGTCCTTGGTTGACTGGTTGGTTGAATGATTGGCTAGTTGGCTGGTTGGCTGTAATAAGCTGCAGATCAGCAGTATTGCATTAGTTGAATCTGGTAGAATCTATTAGTTCTGGAGAATTTCAAGTGAATGTGTAAATAGAGCCGACACTATCAGCTGGCTGAACACCTGGGGAGAGAGAAAGAGAGGGGAAGAGAGAGAAAGGGGAGAAAGGAAGAGAGAGAGCAGTGAGATGATGCCTAATGTGGTGTGTAATGCTGTTTTTCTGTCTGTGATTGGCTCCATTTAACCCTGAGTAACCCCCGCTCCACTCCCCACCTCTTCGCCAGCCAGCTGGATGACTGGCTGAGCTGCTGCCAACCTATAGGCTGTACAGATTGTATATGAGGAAGTAGTACTTTTGCTGCTATCTCTACCTGCTTTTGGAAGTAAATCCATCTTTATCTGTTCTGCCCCCAGTCGCTGTTACCTGGCTGTGCTGTCTCAGCCACATCTACCGTGAATCAGCAGAAACCAGAACCCATCACTGGTCACACAGAGGGAGATTTGGATAAGAGGAGTAGAGAAAGCAGAGAGGGAGAAGGAAGAAGAACTAGTAAAAAGTGATAGAAATTAAGAAATACATCCAAACCAAGATCATCACACTAGTAACTGATGTCTATTCTGATGCTTATGCTGCATATCTCCCAGCATCTTTATCTGACATCATAAACATGTAACCATGAGGATAAAAAGAAGATAAGATAATCCTTTATTAGTCCCACAATGGGGAAATTTACATTGTTTGTGATTGAAAAGATAGAAAAAGACAAATACGAGTAAAAGACAAGATAAAAACAAGATAATGCTATAAAAAATATACACAACAGTATAAACATGACGATGTAATAAAAATATTAAAAGAAGAGCAATATACACAGGACTTTATACATAGAGACAGAAAATGAACTAAATACAGATATTGCACATTTTGAAATGGAATTGCACACAGTGAATGACTGATAGCAGCTGTTTGGATTAGGATGGATTAATTAAAGTGCAGAGCCTAATGAGATCCATGTGAGTATGTGGTGAACTAGAAGCAGTGCTGGTTGTAGAGTCTGACAGCAGCAGGAAGGAAGGACCCGCGATACCTCTCCTTCACACACTTTGGGTGAAGCAGCCTATCACTGAAGGAGCTGCTCAGTACTGTCAGACTGTCCTGCATGAGGTAGAACTTGTTCACCATCAGGGATGATAGCTTTGCTATCATCCTCCTCTCACCCACCATCTCCACGGGGTCAAGGGGGCACCCCAGGACAGAGCTGGCTTTCTTGATCAGCTTGTCCAGTCTCTTCCCGTCCACTAAAAAGTGTGATACTGGAGAGAGAAATAATAGTCTGATAAGGTAGATTTTTTCCCTAAATGTAGAGTAGTCTGCAGCGTCAACTGTCTCATTCATAGGGGATTAATATCCCAGGGAATGTGGGTGATTAAATATTAGTCATGCAAAACTGATCATTCATTATGAAATTTTAAGCAGTCAAAAAAACAAAGGGATTCCATTCTATATTCTGTCGAGGATGTTCTCACAACCAGAGGCCAAAAAAACTCATAGCTACCATGTCATGATAGCGATTTTTCTAGACCTGTTTTTTTTTTTTTTTTTTTTTTTTAGGTGGGTGGTATTTCCCTTTATTTGACAGTGGAGTGTGGAGAGAGAGAGAGAGAGAGAGAGAGAGAGAGCGAGAGAGACTGCAGCTGTGTGATATGCCCTTTAACCACTGAACGCCTCTTTCTATTACCTTTATGCCACATTTATTGCTATGATGGACACAAGTTTAAGATGTGAGCCCTCCCTCAATGTGAAATACTTGTGCACAATCATGCACACAAGAGCACACACTCCCAAGGGTTCTTGTTGTTTTGATCCTGCCCTCATTGTGATCCAGTCTCAATATGTAAATTAGTTAGGCAGCTCTGTCGGACTTGTCAGCAAATATGGTGCATTCCATATCAGAAAAAAATGTTACGGATGGGTGTCATTCAATTCTAAACCACCGCAAAGACTAGCTAATGCTAATGCTAATGCTAATGCTTTTGCAGTAACGAGACAAGGTGGAGTTAGATGACTTTTTATAGTTAGGGCTGCTGCTATAGGCATAGACTGATGGGGGACTTCCCATGCACTGAGCTCCTCTCTCTTTCTCTATCTGTACGTACTCATATCCCATAAATGTATTCTATTAACTCAACATCTTCTCTTTCCTGTACTTTCGTGCTCTCTCAGCTCCTCCTCCAAACCACCATTATTATTATCACAATTACCTTACATCTCTATCTATGTGTGTAATTTGCATTGTGCCATGTTCCCTCTCGGTCTCTCTCTCCCCCTTTCTCTCTCTCTCTCTCAACCCAACCGGTCGAGGCAGATGGCCACCCACCCAGAGTATGGTTCTGCCTCTTAGTTTTTCCTTTCCACTGTCACAAAGTGCTGCTCACGGTGGGAACTGCTTGGTCTTTGTAAATGATATAATAAAGAGTACAGTCTAGACCTGTTCTGTATGAAAAGTGCCCCAAGATAATCTCTGTTGCTATAAATAAAACTTGACTAGTGGATCTCCAGTTTTTGTCCTTCATGACACATGATTGAACACCAATGCTCTGACACTATCATATTAAAAAAAAAAAAAAAAAAAAAAAAAAAAAAACTACCACAAGGCATAACAGTATAAAACTTACCACAGGGTATTATCTAACTTAATAGCTATCTCATAACCTGAGTGTGTAAAATCCCAAGTCATGAATTTCAGCAAACACTGTAAAATGAATATAAGGTGTTTTGGGAGGTAAGCCCTCAGAGAGACAGAGATATGTGTTTAGGAAAAGAGTAATATACATAGTGGTATATTCTCCTTGACAGCAACACACTACAGTTTATTTGCACATTGCCAGATGACTATTTTAAGAGCTAATATATTTTTCTTTGTCCTCTCCCCTTTCTGTTTCTATTTCTCACACTGTCACTCTGTGTTCTCCCCTTAATTCCCAGCTTCTCCCCCTCTCTTTCACTCTATCTCCATCTCCCTCTCTCTTCCGAGTAGAGCCCTATAACCAGCAGTGATTTGATTACACTGTGTAGCTACGGTCTTTCTTTGTTATCAGCCTTCATAAATGTTTAAGGAGCATTAAGGAGACGCAAACAGAGCAGACGGACAGAGGGGATATCTTAATGCTTAAATGACCATTACCCTTCTCCATTTACAGATTAAAAGCTTTACTTTGTTTCCTCCGCCTACTACTCATCTCTCCCCTCGCTCACCATCATCCCTCTCTCTGCATTTGTCCTTTGGGCTCTGGAGAATCACTTTTGTTTAGGTAGATGATTGCACTGAAGAAAACATTAGACAGAAGAGGAGCAGAAGAGGAAGGACAAAAGAGAAACCAGTGGAATAGAGTGGAAGAAAAAAACTAAATATATACAGTATATGAGTCTGATGAAGCTTGATAAAATGGGTATGATACAGTCTGACTGTAAGATTTGAAATGTGTTAACAGAGGCTAAAGAAATAATTTGAACTAACAGAAGCAGCAGTGTGAATAATTGTGTTACTAGTGTTGTTAGTAATGGTTTTGGTTGTAAGGTTAGTTTAAAGATTGCAGTTTTCAGTGATGATATTAACCTGACCCCAACCAGCTATCTCTGCTATACCCAGCCACAACCTAACCTCAACCCTAACCCCAGCCATGGCTGGAGGCGCAACAGAAAACATAATTTTAATGAGTGGGAAACACTATTTATTCAAAAGGAAGTCAGATTTAAACACAAGACCTGTTTGCAGAGAGTACACAAACCTGAATACAGCTGAGTTTAATTAAGTGTTTTTTGACCAGTTTGTCATTTTGACTGGAAGTGATGGTCAGTGCCAACTAAAAGCACGGCTGCCAGCTGAATGTTTTGTACAGTGCCAGTTTTGTACAGGGGGAATTAGTGAAGGAGCTTTTCAAATCTGTGCATTTTCCCAGGCTACATGTTACAATTCAGAGTCACCTGCACTGATGCACCAAAATAATTTTTCACATTCACACTTAAACAAAGCACCTGCACTGTAGGCTGTGGTAAAGGAGCAACATAAGCAAGCTGAGGTGAACAAAACACACACAGATAGAACTGGTATTCGAGCTGAAGTTTATGCAATACTGGTCCTTATGCCCCCAATATCAATCTTCAGGATAAAGTCAGGATGTCTCTAGTCTGGACTGTCATACATCTGCCATTGTTTTAACCTGGTGCAACCATGCATGAGGCTAGAAAGATACACAGAAGCTGCAGAGTTCTTAGAGACAGATTGGGGAGGCTGTGATGGTGGGGTTTCTAACCTGCCTTCCAGGGTGGTCATTTAGGACAATTATAAACACTTTTGTCCGTATATATGTTCAAATGACATGTTGCATGGACGGGTGTATTTGAAGCATCAAACCCTAAAAAACTTGCCCCCACACCAAGAGTGCATGTGTTTTTACTTACAATACCATGGTCTCAGAACTGGAGTTGCACACCTTTATGCTAGCTGCTTAACAGTCATCTAAAAGCTACCCCAATGCGGTCAGAGGGTTACAATTTGATGAGTCCAGTAGGACTCCGTCATAATCAAAGCAAGATACACAAGATACAGTCCTGTCATATACAAACTGGATGCTCTCTGCTCCTCAACTGCAGTTACAGATTCTGTTCATGATAATCATAAGCAGCATTGGAGACAAGCCCAACACCCACTGAGAAGGTGGTTGACTGACTATTTAGCCCAGTTTCCCCAGCGTGCCCTCTATGTAGCCAGGTGTAGTATGGGTATGGAGGTCAGGGTGGTGGGTGGGCATGTTGATCATCTGACTTTCATGCTGGAGACCACAGTTTGTATCCCTTTACAATCCTGCAGTTAACATCAGTTTTCTTATTGTCCTTAGTCGTGATCTTTTCATATTCTTAGCCAAGTGTTTGAGTTGCCTTACCCTAGACAAATCTTAACCATAATTTATTTCCCATAATCACAATCTTTCCTTCAACCTCAACTATATAATACTGCCATGCATTGATATTCTACAAAGCAAGTTGTTTCAAAATGTTGGCATTGGATGTAAAAAAAAACAACAAAAAAACAAAACAGAAAACAGAAAACAAAAAGAGATTGTTAAACAAATTCTGGGGTTTTGTTGAATCATCCAACATCAACACTCTTGTCAGGCAATAGGGACTAAGTGACTCAGAGAACTGTATGTTCCCACAGAAGCCACACAAACACCCTGAGGGACACAGTAATAAGTCTTATCCAAGTCCAGGATGGGCTTTTTTCCCATGACCCCTGCAGTACCTTTGGGTGAAAAATAGTCCACTGTTACAAGACCGCACTGAACCCCCTGATCCCCCAACTGGTCAGATCTTCATCTCCAACAACATGTTTTGTGTCTGTGATATGAAATGAAAGGGATGGAGGTGGATTTGGAGGTAAAGAGAATCTGAGGCCTGACTGCAAACAGGGTCATTGGTGACAGATGAGCCATGGAGGCTGAAAATAATCAGTGCTAATTCTAGAGCTGCTCCTCAGAGGCTGAATGGCAGTGCTGGAGGAGACACAGAGCACATACACACATAGACAAACAACATTAGATGTCTGGATTTGAGAGTGCACACCTACACACTGACATACAAAGAATCTTTCCTGTGTTCATGCCGGCGCCCGCTCTGTCTGTCACACAAACATAACGAACACATGCAGCAGTTTGCTGAGGAGCAGCCAGTTGGCTCTGATTTTTGCCAGTGGGGAAGAAACCCGTCTGATTATTTAATAGGCTCTGAATGGACCTCACAGGGAGCTGTGTGTGTACGCACGTGTTTGTGTGTCTGTGATTGTTCAGGTACTTCTGTCTTTGTGAGGACTGTCCGTGTTTTAGACCCATGTAATGACAGTTTATTAGCCTGTTGTTCAAAAGCTTGTTTGGACTTAAAATTAATAACCTATGACATGAAAATAAATGCTCAGTTTTCTACTTTTCATCATAAATTGTGACAGCACATTTGTGACTCAAACAAAACCCCCTTAATGAAAGCTTTTATATTTGCTCTTCCAAACACCTGGGGCTTTATTGTTGTGCATCAATGGCGCACAGCACAAGAGCACAGGGTGTGGCAAGTGATATGTGGTAATTTTTGTGGCCTAGGGTGCACAGTGTAACTGCAGCAGAGTGGCAAGCAGCATGGGATCAGTCCAAATATATTAACAGCTGGTGTGGTGATGACCAATCATATCACCCCCTTTTGTCCCAGTTAAAGTAGAGTGTTATCAGAGCAGAGTGGAGCCTTTCTGACGAAGTTGGAAACCAATTTCCCATTTTGCACTTAAACTTATTCAACTTTTCATGAGACAGAACATTTAATTACTGTGTTGTTCCAGTCATAAGAGAACCACTGCTAACTGTAGCAAATGGGAATGAACAGAGAATGAGGTCAATATCTCTGTACTCCATACATACAGCATGCATTTTGTTTTGCCAGTGACATGCCCTGTGTTCCCCTTTGAGAAAAAAAAAATCACAACCCAAAGGGAGAAATTTATATTATACAATATAATTTTTGGTTTGTGTATTAAGCAGTCAGGATGCTGTTTGTGTAGATGGTCTTCTTGTACAAAGCCAGTCAAATCATTTCATTTTCTTTCTTATCTGTACAAATTATGTGATGCAATCATGTCAACATGGACCAGAATCTAAAGGACTGTTTCCAACATCTGGTCTTTTATATTCTGCTCCATGTTGACATGATTGCATCACATCATTTCACATTCATGCTGCCAATCTCCCGTTCTACCATATCCCAAAGGTGTTCTGGATTCAGATCAGGTGACTGAGGAGGTCACTGAAGTTCACTGAACTCACTGTCATGTTCATGAAACCAGTTTGAGACGAGTTTGTTTTGGGGCCCAAAGTGAGTCACAAACATTCCCCACACCCTTACACCACCAGCCTGGACTGTTGACATAAGGCAGGTTGGCTCCATGGATTCATGCTGTTGAAGCCAAGTTCTGAGACTACCATCTGCAGACGAGACTACGTGTTTCCAGTCTTCAGCAGTCCAGTTCTGGTGAGCCTGTGTCCACTGCAGCCTCAATTCCTGACTGCGCTGACAGAGTGGAACCTGACATGGTCTGTGGCCTTGTTGTAGTCCATCTACCTCAAGGTTGGGTGTTGTTCCTCTGATGTTTTTTCTGTTCACCACAGTTATGAAGTGGTTATCCTGACTACTGTAGCCTTTCTGTCAGCTCCAACCAGTCTGACCATGACCTCTGACCTCTCTCATCAACAAGGTGTTTCCCTCCACAGAACTGCACTGGATATTTTATCTATCTACAAACAGGCAACAAATTAAAGGAAAATTCAAGTGTCTTTGTAATGTATTTGGCGACCACGTGCCATCAGAACAGCTTCATTGTGCCGCGGTACTGATTCTACAACTCTCTGTACTTCTGCAAGAGAGGTGGAACACCATTCCTCCAAAAGATATTCCCTCAGGTGTGTCTGATGTCTGATGACTGAGGTCATCTTCCATACTCATCAGCATTCAGCATTCAGACTCCTTGTGCCCTATGGATGGGGCATTGTCATCCCTATGTACCTAAAATTTTTCTGTAAATTTACAGGAAATATGTAGCAAAAAAAGTATTAAAGTGCTGTTAATTGTTCTCGAAAGGATTACAGTATATTACAGGAGAAAGCAGGTGAATCAGAGAAATTCATTTTTTGATGCATGTAATTATTCAATAGCTTTAGCTACACAACTGGTAGGCTGTTTGTTTAAAACAGTACAGGCTGACTCACGCTGATCCAAAATCCTGGTGCCAAAAACACAACTTAATGGTAGCTACAATAAATATAAAAATAAAAAAACAGTGTTAAGCAGGCTTCATGGCCTCAAGTCAGCACAGAGGTGGTTTTGGTCAGACGATGGGCTGTAAGTGTACTCCAGTTACCATAGAAATTTGAAATGGGTTAACAGTGATATGTAGAAGCATTGTATGATTATAATTCTCTGTACTTTACCTTTGATTTTCATAAACTGCTCTGCCTGGAGTTGCTTGTTTGACATGCTCTGAAAAATCTCTTGCTAACTGTTGGGTGCATGCAAACCAGGGGACCGACAGTCAACTGTTGAAATCATTCTAATATTTTAGGCTGTGGCATTAAACACACATTATGGGTGGATGAGCTCTGTTGCTCCTCGGTGCTTCATGACAATTTCTTAGTTCAAACCGCTGGTACGGTCAATCATCAACAGTATATAACTGTGATGACATCGTCGACAGTCAGAACACCGTTAACCTGTCGTTTAATATATGACTGTGGAAAAATACTGTCAGCTACTAATTGTTGTATCCGCGATAAACTGTATTATACAGTTAAGCTTTGTAAAATGACAAAGATATTATTCAAATTTTACTGTAGATACTACAGCAATATACACATAACAAAAATCTTACAGTACGATACTGATTACTAAAATATATTAATATGAACATAATCAACAAACCAAAGCAGATGTGGTGGTTATGTACTTAAATATAAGCTGCATAGACATGTACAGGATGACTAACTGTGGCATCAGTTGTACAAAATAGTGTTGGGCTGTTGGTTTCTGAATTAGCCTTCATTCAGATGCAGGTGAGCTGATGTAACTTCACAACACTATGGCCACAAGTACCCTGGTATTGGATAAAGGTTAATATTCAAAAGACAAAAGGTCATACCAGACCAACTAAGGCTATAGCAACAAAACCTGAGTGCATTCAAGTGAGCCAGGTTGTTTAATTATATGGATTCAACTTTTAATTTGTAACAAGAACATGGTATTTCTTCTGTCCAGGTGATGGTCTTGCTTAAAAAGACTGAGGGCAGTTTAGAATGAGTGGTGCATGTGATTAATGGAAGGCCCTAGCAAGTATAGCAATTCAAGCACATATCTGCAAGTGTTTGCATGTGTGTGTGTGTGCGTCTTGCTTGTTTTCTTTGTGCCAACATCAAATGAGTTTTAGATATCCAGTGTGTTTTCATCGATTTTATTGGCTCTATAAAAACACATAGACTATTCTCGTACAGTGTGACAGGGCAATTCCATGGCAAGCAGGATGATGAGATGAAGGAAGCAGACGGGAGTTCAGCACATATCCAGTTTAAATGTATTTTTGTTAACAGATTTATTTACAACATCGAGCTATCAGTAACATGCAGGTTCCTTAGCTGATAAATACAAGCTACAGGACATAATTTATAGCATTGGACTGAACCTGTAAAAAGAGTTCAGTTGTCATTGTTTCTGAGAAACAGACCTAATTGTGAGTTGAATGCAGTAATGAAGGTATTGTCACTGAGGCTCAGAACTTGCTGTATCAGGCCATTTTGTGAGCTGCAATCTGTCCTGGCAAAACGCTACTGCCTGAAGGAAAATCAATCTGTCTGTTAAGTCAGTTCAATTAAAGCAATCCCTGTATGTACTGTAGTAAGTGGCATCGTACGCCATATGTGCGTATTACTTATTACTGCTGACCATATGTTCGACAAACACCCTTCCCAGTGTGTCTGAATATCACATTTGGAGACTGATTAGCAGATTTTGCAGATGCTGAACATGTTTACTCCTCGTTGTCCATTTGTATGCCACATGCAGCCTAACATGTTGAAAGCAACAGTTGGCGTTACTATACCACATCATTATCGGAAGCAGTGTTACATCACTGTTGTTCACTCAAATCTTTGTATATTCCAAATTCTCCTGCTTTTCCAAAAAAACAACATTATATTTGTAATACATCAGATCTGTGAGGTTCAGAGCAGATTTTCCAACAACTGACAAATTATCTTTTACTTCACATCATGTGCAAGTATTACAATCACCTTCAATTTCAATGAAACCAGTGATACAGCACTGCTTTGATTTCGACATTAGTGAAAAAAAAAAAGATGAAATCAGAATGAAAACATGAAGTCCGACTAACAAAAAAAAACAAAACAAAAAAAAAAAAACAAGTTAATTTAAAAATGTAAATAAATGTTCTCTGTTTTCATATGCAGATCCAGCATTTGATGTTGCCAGCCAATGTTTTATTTCATGCTTATAGCCAGTTTGTTTTAGTCCTAAAAACAACCAACAAAAAATGTATTTAAATCTTGCTAAAAATATTCCTTCTTATTTAGTTAAACCTGCATTAATTCACTTTTGACTTATAGGTGAAATACAAATACAAATACATAATAAATCTGATACCAAATATGTTAACAATTTATTTCAAATGTGTAAGAACAGTGCAGGTGGTGTCTCTGATGAATCTAAATCAGTGCTCCCTCTCTTGCAGCTCTGTGTTTGATTTCCACCACTTCCTAAAAATCTCTGTGTCTGTCTCAAATCAAATAAAACCAGTCAAAAGCTTGTTATTTGTCAATGATCTGACCTCTATACAGTCAAACTAGGGTTGTGCAGCCCTCTAGCTTTAATGTTAGGGTATTTTAATTTGTATCAGATTAACGGTGCAGAAACTGTAGCCTTTTAAAACACAGTCTCTCTTGGTTTTGAGGAACCAATCATAACTGGACAACTGGACACTCACCAACTAATTCAAAAGATAAAGAGAGAACATTAGTCAGAACTCCAAGGGCTCACTGGCTACCTGTTACCCTCTGTTCTAATTTAGATCCTCAGGAATGAATTACAGTTCGACAGTATTTGTTTTGTGTGGGGGCAAAGAGGTAAATAAAGCTAAAAGTGATGCACTTCAAATCCAATGTGATGGAGTACAGAGCCCAAACCACAATAGAAAGATACAGTGGCAATCTGCTAAATCTATAAGAATGATAAAGAAGAACAGGCACGCTGGAAGTCAAAGTGAAATGTCGGCACACATTTATTTATTATTCACATGTGAACACAGCAGAGCATGGGTGTTTCGCATGTCCCCTCGAGGGCCACATTCAGCAGGGCAAAATGTCAACAAATGATCTAGGAATATTTCATCAAGAACCACATATATGCCCCGGAGATGCATAGTTTTTCCCACCAACACAGTTTAAACCAATCAACCACCGATCTCTATTGACTGGAGTCGTATTTCACTTCTTATTTTTTATTCAACAATGGCCAAGGAGAGACTGGTCGGGTTCATGTGCCCTACGAAAACAGTTAAGTTTCTAACAGTCAGCAGGCAGAAAGCACAGGACCAAGGGAGGCGTCGGATGGATCACACACTAAAATAGGAGTGGGAAAGCCTGTGTTAATGTGCCTCCCTCACTCTGACACTGTACACTGACATGCTTTAGACAGGAAGCAGGGGAGGAAACTGGGAATTGAAAGGGTGTTTTTTCAGCCTCGGTCAATATTCTTTAAATGGAATTACATTTATCTCCACCTGCTTCGTCTCCTTAAAGGCTTTAGTTGGAGATACCAGAGAAGGTTTACATTGACAGAAATGAAAGAAAGAGACATCCATCCATTTTCACACAGAGGATGAAAGGCAGAGCAGAGTTCCTTCAAGTGACAGCTCAATCAAATGCGGCTGTCTTCCCTTTGGAAGACAACTTTTCATCGAATCAGGCTGTGCAGCTCCACAGCCAGTCTCATTTCGAGTCTGTGACTGTGTGTGTGTGTGTGTGTGTGTGTCATAGTCTCAATCTCATGGCGATGATCTCCCATTCAACCAGGCACCTGCGGATAAAGTGGAGGAGGAGAAAGGAGGATGGTCAAGTGATCCAGTCAAGCGGGAAAAAAGTATCAAATGGCTGCCGCATCACTCACTAGGTGTGGTGTAGTAGAAAAATCAGACTCAAAGATCATTCAGCTCCATTTACCTTTTGAGGATCACTTGAGTGCAGCAGACTAGGTGGACACAGAGCGCTCATGGCCCAGTACATGCAGCTTGTGCATCTGTGTTGGCTGGAAAAAACATTCAGCTAGAGACAAAACCCTCTGCAGGAAACACATCTGAAAGATCAGTTCAGATACAATGCAACAAAAGTGGTTTTAAAGAGTCCAAGGAAGTACCAAGGTCCATGTGAAGAAACCTGGGGTCCTCGAGGAAACTCCAGTTAAGTCCCAAACAATGAATTCACTACATATTAATTGGCACAGAAAAAGAAAACCCAGTCAATTGTGCAGAATGAGAACAGTTATACAACTGAATACTAATCAAAACAGAATAAATATTCACATATGGGTCTGTAGGTGCAGCAAAATTATAAAACAATACTAATAATGAACACCCTTAATACACATTCTGACACAGTTTAACAAATAAAAATTGCAAAGTTGGTTGATAGATTATGCTTCGACAGAATACTGGGTTTATAAAGAGATGAGAGGCTTTGTGCTTGTTGAGGTTTTAACCAGTGTTTGGATTAGAAGTGATATGTCAAGTGGATATTGGCCAGTGACTGTGGTCTATGTCCAAAATAACAACCACAACTGCTACATACTTTTTCCAGGTCAGATGTCGCTTCAGTGAAACCTGTAACTGTCCTTCATTAAGGAATGGATAAACCACAGACTGTTGGTTTTGAAAACTAACAGTCTGATGTTCATAGTCATAAGAATTAAGCATTTTAGCATTTACAGTGATCTCATAGAGTGTGCCTGGTGGCAGAGTGGTCACTGTTCAGTAAAGTTACATCTCACTTGACCTGTGTGGCTTTCAGGCTGAGTGTTCCATAGTCGTCTAAACCTTACAGTTTCCCAGAAGATTAACAGGGAGACATTGTGGAAAAATAAGAACTTTGTTTACCATCTTATTATCTTGCTTGGGGTGGATGGGAAGACCGTTGGTTTGTTTTCATCTGTGCATCAATTGCACAGATAAAGCAGGTCAGGACTGTTCAGCTGATAGGCTGGAATCTTATGTGAACTTCATCCACTTGGTTTTCTCTTCTTCAAGTTTTTTTTTTTCACTAAGGCGCTGATTGTTGCTAGGCTTATGAAACTAATATCAGGCATAAAAAAAAAGTTAAACAAGCAGCTCCTTTACATACCGTGATAAAATACAATAACAACATCTTAACCATCTTAATCTCTTAAAGGGTCAATTCACCTGAATTCCCATAAAATAAATTAATAAATTGCTTGTCTCCTATTGTGCCAAGGGGGTCTAGAAAAATTTTTTGGAAAAAATGTTTCAACAGTAGAACAACAATTCAGATTAATATGAAACATTGCTGTTACTTTATTCCGAAAATCCTGTGTTTTCAACCACCGTCAAATTCTATTCACCTCCATTGTATCAGGATGAATACAAAGACAAATATCTGCTGAAAAACTTAACTAGAGAAGCACTACAGGAGTTAAGTGAGACAGTAAGATTTAATATGTGTGTCTGTGTGTGTGGCATGTGTGTGTGGGTGGGTAATTTGAGCTTTAAAGAAATTTGCCCTCACAATCTCCTCGACTGTTGGTCTGTCACTATGTGGTGTTCAGTACCTGTTATATTGTGATGTGCTGTAATTAATATTTTTAGTTATCAGCTCTTTAGACATACTGCTCTCTGACAGATTTCACGCTGTATTAGAGTTGGTCAATGGTGCAAAATAGCAGCTCAGGGAAAAACAAAATAAATGAACCATGTGACATCATTAAAGTTGTTAAAGAGCATTTTTCTATTTTTAGAGGACTTTTCCTTTAATATTTCTATAACCCAGTGTAATGGATTGAAAGCAGGGACGAAGCAGAGAGAAGTCAAGGGCAAAAGCTGCAGGAATTTCAGTTCAGGAGAACTGTGACTGTGTTTGCATCTTTGTTTATCATGCATGACTGAGAGAAATGGCGTGACAGAATTAGCTGTAATAAACTGTGTGAATTAGAAATTGAGAAAAAAAAGACCAGAGCCTGTGTGTGTGTCTGTGTGTGTGTGTGTGTGTGTGTGTGTGTGTGTGTGTGTGTGTGTGTGTGACTGTGTGAGCGTATGTGTCTTTGAGCGCCGATGCGTCAGGACCTACAGAGTGTGAAATGGAGCAGGGAGGACTTCGGCCGCGACACACTGCAACACACACACACGTCTCTCTGTCTCTATCTTCGGCTCTCTCGCCCATCCCACCACCTCCTACCCCTTCTTCTCTCTGCCTTCATTTTCCTCTCCGTCTCTGATTTCCCCACTTCCATTTCTACCCCCTTCCTCCTCTTTTTCTACTTCTGCTCTTTTTTCCCCCTCTTTTTCCATCTTTGCCACTTCCTCTATATCTCTTTGTCGCCGCTTTATTCCAGCACTTTATCTCTCTGGATAAAGCTCTCCCTGCTGTGGAGTTTGTTTTTCCCCCTGCTCTGTCTTTATCTTCCATTTGGATGCCGAGTATGTGCAGTGGCAGAGAGAGAGAGTGACACAGACAGAGAGAGAAAGGAGAGACACCATCCCGTCAGGCCAATGATGGATTAGAATACTAAAATGCTGGAGAGAGAAAGCAGACACACTAGATGCTCAAATCTGACATGGTGTGTGTGAGTGTGTAGCATGCGTGCATGCTCGTTCGTGTAAATCTACAGCACAGTAATAGAACAATAAAAAAATGCTTCTTTCCAAGCACACATACACACATATCCTCCCTCTCTGTTCCTCTCTCACCCTGGAGGCTTCTCTCTCTCTCTCTCTCTCTGAGTTGATTTAACGCATGGCTTCTCCGCTTGTATATTTCAGTACATATTAATGTAAATCACCGGTGTCCACTCCCTCCCCTCTCTCTCTTTCCAGTCTCTCTCTCTCTACCTCCGTCCATCCCTCTTGTGACGTCCTACCACTGGGTGCCGGCCCCGATGACAAACAGCTGAGACAACAATTACGATGAACAATGGTGCCCAGTAAAGGGCCGTCGCTCCGACCCCTGCCAGCCCCCGTCAATCACATGCCTGCTCTTCCCTGCTGATCTCAATTAACCCCTGCTACTGGGGGTGGGAGGGTGGGAACTCACTAGTCAAATTTAAAGACAATTGCCTTGTTGAGATAGGCTCAGCTACCATACCTGATATCCACCTTCAAGTTCAGTCAACCATCCCGAGGGATGGATCATATCGACAGCATCCCTGAGAGCATCAAACTTAGCAGGCCAGGGTGGACATATTTATAACCTGCCCGTGGACTTAGCCTACAGGTGGAGGCGGGTGGGGGTGGAGCTTTTGAAATGAGTATATGAACAGCAGCGTAGCTCTTGAAGTGTAGCCAGAGCTTTCCAGGTGAGTGGCGTGGCAGAGGGCCTGACAGGAGGAGGCGGAAGGAGAGAGCAGTGGCTCATATGCTGTGTGACTACTGCAGCAGATATAAGCTGACTGTCAGAACTAGCTCAGGTTTCACTTCATTTGTTTCAGGGCGGGGAGTGTTAATCCAATCTCTATGCACATACCTCAGTTTTCAAAGCCATTTTAAAATTTGGAAAATGACAACCTTTCAGTCATATTTATGAGCTTACTTCTACCCGTGCTGGGAAAAGGAAAAGCAGACGTTATAACCTGAAAAGTTTAGTGTTATAACAAAGTTTTTGTGATATGTTATAACTCAATATGTAAGATCTTTTAATGAAAACCTATATTGTTATAACGAAAGTTTTCATATTAGTTTCATGTTTACATGGAGCCATCTGTGTCAATGCAGCTGATCGGTGAAAATGACTCAACCTCAGACTCAGCCTCAAGGACTCGCCGTCCCTGGCTGACCCCATGTATTTTGAAAGCCTGGTAGTCATAGTTATAACAGTGTCGTCCACCTGCGGCTCAGTAACAACATCTCACCGTATCTCAACTTAAAGCATGACGCAGAACAAAGAATTGTGTAAATGAGCCCCGCTCCTCAATTAGCCCTTATTCCCCACACACCATTTTCATTCAGACATCCATTTTCACATTATAACAATAAAGGCTAAGATTATCATGTTGTAACTGGAAATGTGTCTTAGCAATCTATCTATAACACTGTTACGTTTGTATGTTGTGATAACATGAAAATAACCCATTATAACATAAACATATTATAACATTATAACATATTATAATATTGATCGCTTTTCTTTCTGGTATGACCTCTGTAAACATTTATCTATTACATAATGTGTCTTAAAATGTTAGTTAACGGCATCGCCCACTTTATCACCTTTTAAATACAAACTAACTTGTTAAAAGTACTCCCTAAAAGCATACTTTGACGGCCAATCTTATGGCCTGGTCGCAAGGCCAAGCAAGTTCAACTGCATAAGCTAACTCAAAGGATGGGTGGTTAAAAGATAACTGACTCCATATCACAAGTTGGCTAACTGGTGTTAGCAGCTGGTGACTTACCAGGCAGGAACACTTGATCTGATTTGTCATGTGCAAGGTAGTCAGCTAAGCTAGCTTGCTTTGTTAGTATTAAGCTATGCTTCTTTGACTGCTAGCAAACGATCTTTGTGGATTTACCTAAACCCTGTGAATGGACTGGACATTTCCAGTGTAGGTGTGACCAGGCCTGTGCTCTGACATGTTTCAAAATAAAATCAGTCAACTAGCAATTTCCAACCTTCTACATCGAAGGAATTAAACTAAACCCGAGCCAGACAAGCAGCACAAATTCGATTTCAGCTATTTTGCACTTTTCATTATGTCTTTGTAAACTCGTCTTCAGTTTCCTGGTTAACTATACTATTACTCAAGTTTAAATGAGTGTTGGCTTCAATTCACACACAATTTGCAGGTGTCTGGCAGAGCTGACAAACCCTCTGTCATACAAAGACAGTGTTGGAACAAACTGTGTTCATCCTCGATGCTATTCACGACAACATGCAGGAAATCCCGAATACTTGGTAGTGCCAAGGAGAAAACAGACTGGTTGGTCAGATTCGTCCTGCACCAAGATCCATTCGTCATTATCTAGACCGCTTATCCTTCAGGGTCACAAGGGATAGCTGGGCCTATCCCAGCTGACAGTGGGTGAGAGGCGAGGTACACCTGGACAGACCTTGATCCACTGCAGGAGACCCATGGGAAGAACCCGAGCATAGTAAGAATATGCAAACTCCACACTAAAGATGGCCAAAACATCGGAAAAGAACTAGATGGTGGCCTCACATATTTGAAGGTCATCACGAGTCTACAATTCAGCACCATGGAGCTGGCTTATGGCAGACAGAAGGTAAAACCAAAGCAACCAACAACTGAGATAAAACTTATGTACACGAACTTCTCTACAAATTCTCTCCAGTTTCAGGACAGGGGTGTTATTCTGTTACCTCTCTCATTGTCAACATCCCATGAAAGGACCTCCAAATTGTTTCCCTCTGTTTCCCACTGAAGGGTGTAAATATATAAATTTGTTGGGGACTATTTTCAAGTAGCAAATTCGTCACACGCCGGTCTTTTAGTGAGTGCACTCGGTACAATGGATTATGAAGAAGTATGTTTTGGAAGACAAATGTAGAATTACCCTTTCTCCTACAAACATTTCTTCAAGTCTAGATTTGACAGCAGAAGTTACTACGATCTGAAGTGATTTAAAATTGCTAGCGTGTGTCTTTATCCTTTACAAAACTGTCATATGACCTGTGTCTGGTGATTCTGTCATGACAATGAGAACACTTCATGGAGATATTTGCAGTTTGTACAGTGAATGAATGTTTCATCGTAATCAGTGTCCTCTCTGAGATTACAGTGCCTGATTGCTGTTTACTGACTCTTAGTCGATACTTAAGCAAACTCGTCCTCATAGACATCAGTATTTACTGTTCAGTCCGTTCTGAAGTTTTAAAAAGATCAAATTTAGGCCAGCAGAGCTTCCTCCATCTCTTATCACAGTTTCACTGATAGACAGGCAGCTTTGTCACAGGTGCTGCATGTTCAGACACAAAGAGCTCTGAGATGTATGTGTGTGTGTTTCTGGCAGTTGTACGTGACAACAGAGCCTGGGGAAGAAAGAGGTTAAAAAGTGCCTGCAGACCTGTCCTCTCTCTCTCTCCTCATCCTTCCATTTCTTTGTAGTCTGCTTCTCCAGTGGCTTCACAAAAGCGGGCCTCCTCCTCTTATCTGCCTCTGCTCCTTTTTCTTTTAAATCTGTATGTTTTATCCTCTCTGCTTGTCCTTTTTCTCCCTCCTCTCTCCTCTCCTCTGCTCCCTCCTCATCTTTCCTCCCTACCTCAATTTTCAACATTTTCTCCATTTCCACTACTTTCTGCTCGTCCTTTCCCTCAACTCACTTCTTCTCCCTGTCTCATCCTCTTCTTTACTTTCTTCCTTTTCTTCGCTCTGCTCTTATTGCTTTCCTTCCTCTTCTTCCCCAGCCCCTCCTCCTGCTCCTTCTGTCCTAATTCTTTTCTCTCTTCTGCTTTCTCTCTTTACCTAATTCCTCCTTTTCTTTCTCTTCGCTATTTGTTTTATCCTCCAGTACTTTGTTTCCTGCTTCTTTTCTACTTATGGCTATCTGCATTTTCTTATTAATTCCTCTTTCCTCCGTCCTCCGTCTTTCATCCTCTTTTTCTTTGATGCTTTCCTCTGTCTCCCCTTCTCTCTCCCCTCTCCTCTTCCTCTCTCAGTGTCCTCTCTTGCGCCTCCACCATCACTGGCGCCCCTGCGGATGATCAATTTACATTCCCCAGAAATAGGAAAGAATGAAAAAATTATGTCAACAGATTTATAAGACATAGAAAATCAAGAGCCGTGATTCTCTCTGTTTGTGCTCCCCAGGGTCCCTTCTGTTCTCGCTATACTGCACTGTTTCCTATCACTGCCTGTGCCCCACCTCTCCCTATACCCCCACTCCCCACCCCCCACCCTGGAACATCAGATGATAAAAAGAATGTTGTCGGACTGATTATCAGCCCCAACTATAAACAAGTAAAACATCAAACACACAAAGACCACACGGGGACTGGCCTATTTTTTCTTCATTTCTTCTATACATCTCTCTCCCACTCGTTCTCTAACTCTCTTCATTTGTCTCTGTCGATGTCAGTAGCGTGTGTTTTTAGCCTGCTGGGGGCTATTTGATTTGTTCTGCCGTTTTCAAGCTCATATTGTTTCTGGTGTGTTGTTTTGTGCGGCGGCTTTATTCATATCGATTGCCTGGCGGCAGGTCCCAGTCCTGAGTCACCGGGAGGGAGATAAAGGACAGGGATAGAGCAATAAAGCAAGAAAGAGGCTGCATCGGCTCAATACATAGCAGGCGAGTATAATATTGCAAATGTGCGATATGTGTGTGTGTGTGCATGAGCGGCTATACATTATGTGTGCTGTGCTGGCGTGGGTGAGAGCGACAAAGTGCAAGACTTAAATTATAACAAAAAGCTTTGCAATTTTCTTTGCAATCTCTCTGCCTGATCCTAATAGCGTGCACAAACACACATCACACACACTTGGCATGATGTTCGTTAAACAATAAGAGACAGTGTGTAATTCACCATGGCTGTAGAATGAGGGACAGCAGGGAAAAGAGAATCATCCATTTGTCTTCCCTGCCTGCACAC